>VSMD01135684.1:0-17890 GCA_008750895.1 Mirza zaza | reverse complement strand
ATTCATTAGGGATATTGGTCTGTAGTTTTCTTTTTTTGTTGCATCCTTTCCTGGTTTTGGTATCAGAGTAATATTCGCTTCATAAAAGGTGTCGGGGAGGTTTCCGTTCTTCTCGATGTTGTGGAATAGTTTCTGCAAGATAGGTACTAGTTCTTCTTTGTAAGTGTGGTAAAATTCGGGTGTGAAGCCATCTGGACCGGGACTTTTCTTTTTAGGGAGATTTTTAATTGCTGTTTCTATTTCAGCTGTTGAGATTGGTCTGTTCAAGGAATCTATTTCTTCCTGGTTTAGCCTAGGGAGGCTGTGTGTTTCTAGAAATTTGTCCATTTCCTCCACATTTTCCAATTTGTGTGAATAAAGATTTTTGTAGTGCTCATAAATTATATCTTGTATCTCTTTGGGATCAGTTGTGATATCTCCTTTTTCGTCTCTGATGGAGCTTATTAGAGATTTCTCTTTTCTGCTTTTCGTTAGCTTAGCCAGTGGTGTGTCAATTTTGTTAATTTTTTCAAAGAACCAACTTTTTGTTTTATTAATCTCCTGAATAGCTTCCCTGTTTCCAATTTCATTTAGTTCTGATTTGATCTTGTTGATTTCACTTCTTCTGCTGGGTTTGGGGCTGGTCTGTTCTTCTTTTTCCAGCTCTTTGAGTCGTTTCATTAGATGGTCTATTTCTGATCTTTTTGACTTTTGGTTATAGGCATTTATGGAGATAAATTTTCCTCTCAGAACAGCTTTAGCTGTGTCCCAGAGGATTTGATAACTTGTCTCTCCATTCTCATTTTCTTCATAGAATTTTTTTATTTCCATCTTGATTTCTTCATTTATGAAGTAATCATTTAGTAGGAGGTTGTTTAATTTCCATGTTTTTGTGTAGAAATGTGAGTTTCTGTTATGTTTGATTTCTACTTTTATTACATCTTGATCTGAGAAGATACATGGTATGATTTCTATTTTTTTAAATTTCTTGAGGTTTACTTTGTGTCCTAGGATATGTTCAATCTTAGAGAATGTCCCGTGTGCTGATGAGAAGAACGTATATTCAGTGGATTTTGGGTAGAATGTTCTGTAAATGTCAGTCAGCCCCAGTTGTTCTAGAGTTTTGTTTAAGTCCATTATTTCTTTATTAATTTTCTGTTTGGAGGATCTTTCTTGTGCCGTCAGTGGGGTGTTGAAATCTCCGGTGATTATGGAGTTGCTATTAATCCATTTGCTTAGCTCCAGTAAGGTTTGCTTTATGAATCTGGGTGCACCTAAGTTGGGTGCATATATATTTAAAATTGTTATCTCTTCTTGTTGAACTGTGCCCTTCACCATTATATAATGGCCCTCTTTGTCTTTCACTACTTGTGTTGGTTTAAAAACTAAATCGTCCGAAATTAGAATTGCCACGCCAGCCTTCTTTTGGCTTCCACTTGCTTGGAATACTGATCTCCACCCTTTTATGCTTAGTCTATATGCATCCTTGCAGGTTAGATGTGTTTCCTGAAGACAGCATATACTTGGCCTGTATTTTCTTATCCATTCAGCCAGCCTATGTCTCTTGAGTGGAGAGTTTAAGCCATTCACATTTATTGAGAGAACTGATAGGTGAGGTAGATTACTGTTCATTCTGTTGGGTTGGATGTTGTTGCTCTGATTTCCGTCTTGAGCCATTGTAGTATCTGGCCTTTCATCTTTGGGTTTTGATGTTTTTTATATTCGTGGGTTATTATTATGGTGTTCCGTGCAAAATGCTGTTTTGAGTACTTCTTGTAGGGCTGGTCTTGTCTTGGTGAATTCTCTGAGCCTTTGCTTGTCTGAGAATGTCTTTATTTCTCCTTCATATATGAAGCTTAGTTTTGCAGGGAATAAGATTCTAGGCTGGGCATTGTTTTGTTTCAGAAGCGTGAGAATGGGGCCCCAGTCTCTCCTTGCTTGTAAAGTCTCATTAGAGAAGTCTGATGTTATTTGAATTGGGTTTCCCTTGTAAGTTACATGCTTCTTTCATCTTACAGCTCTTAGAAGGGCCTCCTTAGTTGATATTTTGGTCAGTCTGATGACTGCATGTCGTGACGTCTTCCTATTTGCATTAAATCTTCCAGGGGTCCTCTGAGCTTCTTGAACTTGCATATTGAGATTATTAGCAAGACCTGGGAAAGTTTCCTCTATTATATATTCAAATAGCTTGTCCAACTCGTGAGTATTGTCTTCTTCCCCTTCTGGTAACACTATGACCCTCACATTAGGTTTCTTCACATAATCCCACAGCTCTTGTAGGCTTTGCTCTTTTCTTTTGTTTCTCTGCTCTATTTCTGTGACTGATTTATTTAATTGGAGGGTGTTATCTTCAATCTCTGAGATTCTTTCTTCTGTTTGGTCTACCCTGTTCTTGAGACTTTCCACTGTATTTTGTAGTTCCCTGACATGATTCTTCATTTCCAGGAGTTCGGTTAAACTTTTCTTCATTGTGTCTATTTCTTTAGTGAACTTTTTTTCTAGATCCTGGAGGCTTTTTATGGTTTCTTTGTGCTGGTTATTGAGTTGTTCTTGCAGCTCAGTGAGTGTTCTTATGATCCACATACGAAATTCCTCTTCTGTCATTTTGGTTGCCTGATTTTGGTTGGTGTCCGTTTCTAGGGGGCTGGGGCTCCTCTTTGGGGGTGTGTTTTCTGATTGGTTCTTCATATTTCCTGAGTTCCTTCGCTGATTTCTTCCCATGTCGATCAGTTGTTGTTTCTTTTCTTTAGGTTTTTGTTTGGGTATTCACACGCCTTGTTTAGTTTCTGAGCCAGTAGGTGGTGTCTGTGGGTGAGATTCGACCACTCCCTGTGTAATGAGTCAGTAGGTGTCATGAAAAGGATGCTCTCCCTGTCAGTAGGTGGCGCTTGCTTGGAGGAACAGGCTACGCTGTTGTTTTTGTGTCCTGTTATCAGCTCTTGTTCCTGAAGAGAGAACTCTAGTGCCTCAGGTGGTTGGTGGGGCTCTGGGACTTCCAGGTGTGTCCTTTTCTCCCCTTCAGTGAGGGCTGGTCTAGGAGAGAATCTGAGCGGAGCTGAGTTGGGTAAGCCCACCCTGAGGCACCACCAATGTCATCAGCAGGGGTCAAAGTTCTGTTCTCTGCTTCCAGGCAAAGCTGACAGGGAGGGGTGGAATGGCCCCACTCAGTCAGAGAGTCTGTGTGTGGGGGTGGGGCTGCCTGAGACCCGCAGTCTGTAGCGGGCCCGGCCTCTTTCCACCATCCCGAACTCCACGGCTACTCCTGGGCCTCTGTCAGCAGGCCAGACCATACGCCACCAGGCCTCCCCTGGCTGTGATGCCGGCGGAGCGGTTCCCTGTGCAGGAATGCCACCTGGGCTGGGTGCACGGCCTCCCTTTGGGGGGAGGGTTGCCCTCTAGGTCGCTGATCTGCCCCTGAAGGCACACACACCTCAGCAGGCTGTTCACGTATATCCCTTCTGTGCTCCGGGCAATGCGAGGCCTTGGTGCACGGGATGTGGTCTGCAGGTTTGACCTCTGGGTCCCAAACTATATCCCCACCTGGGAGAGGAATGCCAGTCCCAATTCACCCACAGGGAGCCCAAGCTAGGTCTATGTCTCTCAATCTCAGGCTCTGCCCCGTTCTCCTGGGATCACCGTGCCAGCAGCACCTGGGAGGGCTAGCGCGTAGAGAGCTGACAGTCTGAGTTCTCCTTAGTCAGTTGTAGGGCCCCAAAAGGTAAGGTCCCGTTCCCTGTAGGTGCCTCCGGCTGGTGGCTGTATTGTCTTTCTGGCTCTCTGGGCAGCCGCGGGTAGGGTCGGGGGAGGGGAGGAGGAGCCAATATGGCATCTGCCGCGAGGCTCGGATCTGTGCACACAGAGGTGCCCCGAGGGAGTGCCGCTTCCACTACTGGCTTACCGCTCACTGGGGGCGGCCGTTGCTGTGCTGGTGTCCGCAGGTCTCTCCACTTGCTGGGGAGCCCACCAGCAGTCTGGGATGCAGGGGAGGGGAAACGGCATATCCACCTACCCTTCCCGCTGGTCTCCGGGCTGCTCTGGGCTCCCAGCTTCCAGTTCTCCTCCACGACCTCCTCCTGTGGAGTCTCCCGTGGTCTCAAGTACTCCTCCTGCCGACCCTCATATGATGTAGGCTCGTCTTCTTGCTTCTTTCTTCTAATTTCTGCTAGAATCTGTCCTTTCTGCAGAGACACTCTGTCTGGCGGTGTTTCTCATCCGCCATCTTCTGAAGACATTCTTTTTAAATATCAACATTGTTCACGAAAACATACTAAACACAGGGGTAATGTTACCCCTGGCACAGTTAGTGTAGATGTAACAGATACATAGCATGAACTTGAGGAACATAATGTACTCTGAAATAAGATATATTTAGGTCATTAAATATGAAATGTCTGATTTTGAATTAAAAGTTAGTTTGTTATATCTCAAACAAGAAGCAGTACAGTTAATCATAGTTTTGCCATCTTAACAGTAGTTTGTTTATGCTAGCAGTGAAGAACCCCGGAAAGCAAATGGCAATGAAATTGCAAAAGGTGTTTTCCACAGCTTGTTGAGAATTGAATATTTTTCCTTGCAAGAAGTAGTCCAAAGCCTAGAAGAAGTGATAGTCAATTGGTGCAAGATCTGGTGAATATGGGGGATAACAGAGAGTTTCCAAGTCCAGCTTCTGTAGTTTAAGCAGCATTGTTTGTACAATCTTTAGTCTTATAAGAGGATTGGCCTTTCTCTATTGACCATTCTCAGCTGCTTAATCACAAACACCATCATCATTTCATCCAATTGGTTGTAGTAGACATGTGCTGTTGTTGATTGACCAGGTTTCATGAAGCTGTAATGGGTAATACCAATGCTGGACCACCAAACACAGACCATTAGATTTTTTGGATGAATATTTGGTTTTGGACTATGTTTTGGGACTTCGTCTTTATCCAACCATTGTGCTTAATTCTTGTGATGGTCCAAAAGAATCCATTTTTCATCACATGTAACAATATGATATAGAAATGGTTTGCCTTTATGTGGTGACAGCAAAGGAGGTAAGCTTTGAGATGATTTCTCTTTTGACGCTTGTTTAATTCATGTGGTACCCATCTATCCAGCATCTTTACCATGCCCATTTGTTTCACATGGTCCAAAATTGCTGGAATAGTAATGTTAAACCTGGCTGCTAGCTCATTCCCAGATTGAGATGGATTCACCTCCACCACAGCTTTCAGCTCATCATTATTCACCTGGTCTCAGGTCACCCACAGGGCTCATTTTCAAGATTAAAATCACCAGAACAGAACTTCTCAATCCATTGATGTACTGTGCATTCCTTAGCCACAGCCTTCCCAAGCACTTTGTTGATATTTTGAGCTGTCTGAACTACATTGGTTCCAAGATAGAACTCATGTTAGAAAATAACACAAATTTTTTACTTATCCATAGTTTCACAAAAATTACTCTAAAAATTTTTTTGAAAGATAAGAAAAAGCCAAAGCTGTGGATTTGAAAGAATGAGGATGTACCTTTACAATAAAAAAGGGAAGTGTCATACTGAAATGTCAAAGATATCAATTGTCAAACTTAGTTCTTAAAGAAGATATTCCATACTTAATAACCTAATACCACACAGTGGCAGAAAACATGATTCCTCAGAAGAAATCAAGCCATCTGTTATGTGGTATTTTCTTAGTATCATTCTTAACATTTTTTAGTTTCTCATTATACGTCTTCATGAAACTCGATTGTGTCTCAAAAGCATGTTTTATAAGAATATAGTCTGTGGCTGTTGGTTTGTCATGTGTGAATCCTGAAATCAGTGCCTGACACATAAGTGCTTAAGAAATATGAACTGGAAGAGTTTTGAAGAAGGATCACTGAGAAAGGGAAGAGCCAAAAAACTTCATCATGTGGTATAAAGTTACTTTGATGCAGCTTATAACTATAGGTAATATGTGGAACTATAGATTTTATGTTGACAGAGGGGAGGTTGACTGATAATTCCAGTGAAGGAAGCAGCATGAATACAAGGAATAAGATGAGTATGTGAGGAGTTCTGACCTAGCTTGGGCAGAGCATTCCTGTGAGGAACAGTAGAATGTGAGGTTAGACATGTGAAGTGCACAGAAGACAGAGGGCATGGATCGATGGTATCCTAGAACTGGTTTGAATTGGTTCATGAAAGCCTGTTATGCACATCTCTTCCCACCTTCATGGAATCAGCCATGATGAGAGTATTTACACTGCGGAAATCAGCAAATAATACAAATTAGAGCTCTGCTCCCCACCCCCTCACATCCCCACAGAACTACTTGCTGAACATGTACAACCAAATCAACACATTAGATATTTAGGTTTCAGAAGTGATGCCTGTTTCTAGGTTCAAGTAAGATATAGCAGGATGAAAGCAAAATATTTGTAAAGATTAAAAGCTCACAACTTAACACCATCATGGTATGAAACTATTGTAATAAATAGAAACTAAAAGTACTGAAGCTAGTAATTTCAGTTAGAAAAGAGCATGCTACCATCCTTCTCAATGTTGTGGAATAATTTTTGCAGGATAGGCACCAGTTCTTCTTTGTAGATGTGGTAAAATTTGGGTGTGAAACCATTTGGTCTGGGACTTTTCTTTTTAGGAAGGTATTTTATTGCTGTTTCAATTTCAGCACTTGATATTGGTCTGTTCAGGAATTCTATTTTTTCCTGGTTGAGCCTAGGAAGAATATGTGTTTCTAAGAATTTGTCCATTTCCTCCACATTTTCCAGTTTGTGTGCATAAAGGTTTTTGTAGTATTCATAAATTATATTTTGTATCGCCATGGCATCAGTTGTAATATCTCCTTTTTTCTTCCTGATAGAGCTTATTAGAGATTTCTCTTTTCTGCTTTTTGTTAGTCTAGCCAAAGTTGTGTCAATTTTGTTTATTTTTTCGAAGAACCAACTTTTTGTTTTATTAATCTTTT
Source organism: Mirza zaza (assembly GCA_008750895.1). Lineage (NCBI taxonomy): Eukaryota > Metazoa > Chordata > Mammalia > Primates > Cheirogaleidae > Mirza > Mirza zaza. Next base: position 10,961 of record VSMD01135684.1, on the reverse strand, counting down.
GGATAGTTTTCCTGTTGTCAATTTCATTTAGTTCTGATTTGATCTTATTAATTTCACTTCTTCTGCTGGGTTTGGGGTCAATCTGTTCTTCTTTTTCCAGCTCTTTGAGTCAATTCATTAGGTTGTCTATTTGTGATCTTTCTGTATTTTGGATACAGGCATTTATGGAAATAAACTTTCCTCTCAGGACTGCTTTAGCTGTGTCCCACATATTTTGATTACTTGTGTCTACTTTGTCATCCCATTACTGAGCATCTACCCAAAAGAACAAAAGACATTCTAGAAAAAACATCTGCACTTGAATATTTATAGCACCACAATTCACAATTGCAAAGATATGGAAACAACCCATGTGCCCATCAATACATGAGTGGATTAATAAAATGTGGTATATGTAAACCATGGAGTACTATTCAGCTATAAGAAACAATGGTGATATATCACCTCTTGTATTTTCTTGGCTAGAGCTGGAACCCATTCTACTAAGTGAAGTATCCCAAGAATGAAAAAATAAGCACCACATGTACTCACCAGCAAATTGGTTTCACTGATCAACACCTAAGGGCGCATATAGAATTAATATTTATCTGGTGTTGGGCAGATGAGAGGGGGGAGGAGGTTATGGGTATACACATACATAATGAGTGCAATGCACACCATCTGGGGGATGGACACGCTTGAAGCTCTGACTCAAGGGGGCAGGGGAGCAAGGGCAATATACGTAACCTTAACATTTGTACCCCCATAATATGCTGAAATAAAAAAACAAACAGAAAAGAGCATGATAAAATTGATGATTTGGAAAGATTTGCTTGTCTGTCATTCTTTGGCACTAATACGTTGCTGTGATTTTTTTTTTTTCTTAAGCTCCTTCAGGTCAGTGAAACTCTTCTCATACTTAGAAAATCAACTTGTTTTAGGATAACCTCAATCCTGTAGAAGACTATGACAATAGAATTTTAAAATTTTATTTGCTTTTGTATTTCTCCTTATGAAATAAGGAAATTCATTTCAATATAAATAACACATTATAAAATTGAATAAGGCACAAAAGAGAAAAAAACTTAAAACATATAGTTAACCATTATTAACATTTTTTTTTATTATTCTTCAAGGGGTAATCTAATAATTCCAATGTCCTTTCCTTTATTTACTTCTCTTTGTAGCATTTATCAGCTTCTAAAAAATAGCCAATATTTTTGTTTGTTTTCTTTTTTTCCTCCTCTGAACTGTAAACTTCATAAGGAGAGGGATTTTTCTGCTTGTTCATTACATTATCTCTGATACCTAAAACAAAGTTGTAAATAACAAAAAAAATTCTACTACTGAGTATAGTTTTTTAATGACTATCTTAATCTTATATTAAAAGATTTGCAGGTAAAATATAAACTGATATCATCATTTTAATAGCTACTAATTCTTATTTTATATATATTCCATAGATATTCTTCACATACACATATATACACATTCCCTATATACATGTTTAGAAATGGATTATCTGAGTTAAAGTATATAAACATTTTAAGTCCTTTAATATATATTGATATCTTAGTTTCCAAAAGCTCTAAACATATATATTCTCACCCACAGCACACAGATATTTATTTATACCAATACTAAGAAGTGTCAATCTTATCAACATTTAATAAACTGATATTAGAAAAATATCTTTTTTATAATAGTTTTTGATTATCAATGAAACAGCATAGTTTTTCATATTCTTATTATTTACTTGTATTTCTTCTTTTGCCAATTGTTTGTTTATATTTTCTTCTAATTTTTGTGTCTATTAATTTGTAAGATCACTGCATATATTAACTCTTCATAATTTGTGTTACATCTCCCACCCCAGCATTTTCCACTTGTCTTTTTAATATTTAAGCAAAATCTTAGAAAAGTTTTTTGATGGTGTTGTTTTGTTTGCCTGCTAATTTTGGTTAATCAAAAGTTTTTAATTTTTACATAATTAAAACCTTCATTCTTTTCCTTTCACATACTGAGTTTTTGTATCGAGATAATATAAATTCACTTGTTTTTAGTCCTAATTTTCAGATTTTATTTTTTATCTTAATTCTTTTATCTATTTTGAATCAATTTTGATATAAGATGCAAGAGTGGCTTCAATATATCTTTTGTAATTTCTTCTTCAGTTTCCTCACACCATTTGGATGCCTATGGCCTTGAAATGTCATTTTTAGTACATCTGAAATTTCCCTATATATTTGTCTCTGTTTCTTATTTTATATTAATTTCATTCAATCATTCATCTAACAAAACTTATTGGATATTTCTAAGTACCAGGCATTATGGTAGTTAAATGATATTGGGACAACTACCTCCAACTCCATTTAACCCAGGGTTCTTTGTAAAATGCTACTTAATTCTAACTGCGAGTGGTGTTGGATGCATACAGTCACTGGTATGCAGGAGGCTAAGGCAGGAGGCTCGCCTGAGCCCAGCATTTCAAGGCTGTGGCCCACTGTGATTGTGCCTGTGAATAGCCATTGCACTGCAGCCTGGGCAACATTGTGAGACCCCATCTCTACTTAAAAAATAAAACAAAACTCTACCTAGTTCCACCAGCTTGCACTAACCTAGTCCTGTCTAGCTTAGTCTAGTGACTTCAGATTATCTTTAAACATTGCCTTTGAGTCTACTATTATGCAGTGCAGAAGTAGAAGTAATCATGACAATGAAGGCTGATTGGGAAAACCAATGGGAATGTAGCAAGGACCCTACAAGGAAAAAGTAAAAACTTTGCAGTGGTTTCGAGATGGAACAAATGGAAATAAAACAACAGTTTTATTTCTGACTTTAAAGGCTTCAAACAGCTCCAAAAAGAGAAATGTATATGGGAACTCTCTTAGATATAGAATTACCCTACGTGATATTTTTGAAAAAATTTATCTGTTTCAAAATTTGCATTCATTCATTTGGGGGAAAATGAGGACACATACGGAAATAATTTTTAGTATCATAAGATTAAGAAATTGATAAAAAGCGGTTTCTACATTTATGGAGCTTATCAACCAACAGTTGAAAAGCCAGTACTAACAAATATAGAACTATTGGTATAGTATAACAGGGACACGTGAATGGTTCTATCAGAGCCCACAGAGGGAATGGGCAGCCTATTGATAAGATGGGATACTTGACCTAGGTCTTGAGGTTTCAGTATGAGTTCTTCAGAAAGAAGATTGGAGAATATCATGTAAGATAGAATAATTCTTTAGGTAGAGATCTTGAGAGTAAATTTCACAAAAGAAAAGAATTTGAACAAATGTTTAGAAATATTAAAAAGATTATATGCTGTACTTGACAAAGGGCAAGTTGGCTGATGCATTTAAGTAGTTCTGTTGTGTAACTTGTGGTCAAGGAGGGCAAAAAATGTAAGCTTGGGCTATTTCTTTGAATAATATTTGTGGAAGACTCTGTCGACTATCTACCCCATATACATTTCAACCTGTTTTCCTTACAAGTGGAACCCCAGTTTTGTTCATTGCCATGGTGTACACAATAAAAATGTATATTTCCAGGACTTCTGGAAGTGGTCATGTTACACAAATTTTTTATGTTTTTTTTTTATTTGAACAAATATTTGTTAGTATACATTCTAAGCCAGACTCTGTTTCAGACACTGGAGATACAATCATAAAGCAAAACAAAAAGAACAGGCATAATCTCTGATATGGATGAGCTTAATGCTAATGGGAAAAAGGGAGGACATTCAACACACAAAAACAATAACAACAAAATCAAAGCCAAATAAAATATATAGTATGTTACATGGTGACAAATAACAAGGGAAAAATCAAACCAGTAAAGTGTTTTACTTTTAAATAGGATGATCAAAAAGAGCTTCATTGAAAAGATACCATTTGATCAATAACTTAGAGGTGAGGAAGTACTTCCTGTTGATTTATGGGGAGAAATAATTCAAGGCAGAAGAAAGAGAAAGTACTAAAACTGTGAGTCAGGAATGTGCCTAGTGTGTTCAAGAAACAGCAAGAACAGCAGGTAAAGAAGTCACAGGAGAATTTTTCAGAGGTAGATGCTCTAGAATCCTGAAAGCATTTTTCTCTGTCAAACTCTGAGTAGGGAAATGACAAGCTTTGACTTAGCTTTTAACAGGATCTCTCTGGTTGTTGTATCAAGACTTAAGAGGTCAAAGCTGACAGCAGGGAGGCAAGTTATAAATCTAGTGGAGTCATCCAGGTAAGACCTGATAGTGACTCTGCACAGAGTGGTAGGATGGTGAAGAGAAGTGGCCAAGAACTGTGTGTGCTGTATTTTCAAGATAGATTTGCTGGAAGATTGCATTTGGGGTGTGACAAAAGCATAGGAATTGAAGAAAACTCTCAGAGTTTGTCCTAAGATAATGATAAAATGTTACAAATATTAATTGAGAAACCAAGATGAAAGGGATTTGGGAGAAACATGTTTTTTTTGTTATTTCTGTTTTTGGTTTATGTTTGTTTGATTGTGTTTGTTTTCCTAACAGTTATAAAAATCAGAGACTTGGTTTGGGACTTGAAAATTTGAGAAAGTTATACGATATTCATGTACAGTTGTCAAAGTGCCATTTGGATTTAGACAGGGGGAAAAATCTTGACTGGAGATATGTACATGGTGCTATTAGCATAAGGGCAGTTTTAAAGTTGTGGGATTGTACAAGATTACCAAAGGAGTTGATGTAGATAAAGAGGAGAAGAAAAGAGATACAAAGCTGATTCCTGGTGCTTCCCCATGTCAAGAGTTCAAGCTGGAGAGAGGGAATTAGCAAAGAATATTTAGAAGGATCAGCCAGAGAGGTCGGAAGAAAGCCAAGAGAGTGGGCATTCTGTATGTCAAGTTAAGAAAGTTTCAAAGAGGATAGGAGATTATGTCAAATTCCTACTTACATCGCAAGTGAGAAGGAAATTGAAAATGCCTATTGGATTTAGCAATGTGAAGATCATTGGTGAGCTTGGGAAGGGGCATTTTGTTGGAGTGATGAGGATTAAAACCTGGTTTAATTGTGGTCAAGAGAAAATGAGAACAGAAGTATAGAAAGCAGTTCTGATACACAAGTCACTCTTTCAAGTAGCATGCCATAAAAATAGAGAGAGATGTGGTCTTGCATTTTATTTTAAATTAAGATGGAGCAATGGCAGCATGTTTATTTGTTGACTGGAAATAATCAGAGACAGAGAACAATATTCTCTAGTGGATGAGAGTGGATGAGATCTTGTAAACAAAATAAAATTAGGGCAAAATATCCAGTCTTGAAGCTGGTAGGGGAGTAAATGTGATGAGGGGAGCTTATAAAATTTTTCTATTGCTTGCTTCAGGTTTCTCAGTGAAATATGAAGCAGGTCACCAGCTGAAAGTAAAGATGTGATGAAGGCATGGAGGCTTAAATAGAGACCATGGGCAAATGAATGGACCAGGGCTAAGCAGCATGAAGAGTCCCTTCTATTCTTTCCTGCATGAATTGCAGTTGCAGTGATGAAGACAGAGTAGCAATCTTGTGATCCTGACATAACAAATGTGATGACAAAAGTTTCATATGAGTAAATAGAAAAAACTTTAATGACTTTGGCATTTTGGAGCCATTCTACTTTTCCTTGCTTCTGGACTTCATGATACTTGTGAAAATAAATCACTTTTTGATTAATCCTAGGTAGATCTCTGTTACGTGTGCTCTTGAACATTATCCTAACATATACTCCAGTTTTGGATTTATTTGAAGGAGAGTCACTAAAGTTTTTGGAGAAGGGTACGATACAACTAGTACAGAGATTTAGAAGATCACTCTAATGTGGTAGATGGATTCTCCCTAAGTATAAGTTACCTCTATTCCTTGATACCATTGGCTTTGACTTAGTATAAAAAACTATTTGCTACCCAACATAGAACCTATTACTGCTATGTCAGTAAGGAGAGTTATTCAATCAAAACTCACTGAAATATGTTGTTTTCAGGTTGATGTTTTCTGCTGTGAAATTATTAGGTGCATGCAGTAGTATCAAAGATTGCCTGAAAACAAATTACTGTAGTTCTTCAAATTTAAAAAAGTGAACTTTAGGTTCCCACTGTGGATTTTTGGCACTCTGTCAATGTTCTTATATAGATAACTGTCAGAGAGAAGTTTTGCTTTTAAAATAAAAGGTCTACTTTATCATTGGAGGCCCTGAATTCATTTTTGGTTGATCAATATGTTAAGTCCTTTACATAATTATTTCTTGCTATATTAACACAGAGAGCTTTTAAAAATGGGATTATTTTGCTGTTATATAAATGTTAGCAAGAAATATTATTTTCATTAATTCTGTTATTTAACAAAATTCTGTCAGATATTCGCCACCTCAGAGACACATCTGCCACAGATATACATGATGACGTTCTGTGGGTACCTGAAGGCTTAGTGCAAACACGGTACATCTTCCTGCACAATCAATTTATTCCATGGCAGTAAATTAAAAATGAATTTATGTTAAAAAATAACCATGAATTTATTAAGTAGCAAAAAGCAAATCTTCGTAATTTTGAAGATACGTCAAAGAGACTTTACAAAACATAAATTTCTAAAGCTGAATTTCTAGATGCCTCTCTTATGTCATGGATTTATTTACTTATGTATGTTGATCTCTTACTTTATGATAGGCATTGTGCTAGGTGAAGAGCATCAGACAAAAAACAAGAAAGATAGTCCTTGGGAATAGAAATGGAATCTATTTCATAAATGAAAGGAAAAGAACTAAATTTACTGACTACCTACTAAGTGCCAGACACTCTGAGACAGACTTTTGACTTGCATCTGATAACCTTACTGCTCTTTTGCTGTATGGCTTAGTGCAGGGCCATGCAGCTGGCATGCCAGCAATAACTGAATGTCTTCCTGGTTAAAAATAGTTGAAGGGAATACAAAATGAATATAAAGTAGGCATCCTCTTGTTGAATAGTCAACAGTAAACTATATTTAAAATGTATTAATACAACTTGAATATTCTAGCACCTGGAAATATCAGTCTGATGAAACTTCATTCTAGATTTTACCTCAAGCTTTTAGGCAATGCACATTTAAGAAATTATTAGCATTTAGAGAAAACTGGATGCAAGATGTAAATAGTAAGGAGTTCTTTACTTAAACTTAAGTAAGCAGAATAATTACTGGAGGATAAATAATGTAAATTATTTTATTTTTGATTTAGAGATTGATTACTTAGTTTATGAACTATCTTGGTTTCATTAATGCCATTTTCTTCAATTTCCCTTTTCTTATCTTACATATGTTTCTCTATTTGCTACCACTCTTTTTTCAGAAAATCCTTTAAAAGTTTAAGGGGGAAGTTGAAATTAATGACTAAATTGTGGTATTTTGCTTATGTCATGTTCCAAGTGTTCAAATTACATGCATAGAGGAGCTTGCTATTAATTACATAGATTTGGTTGGTTTTTTCCCCCCTTTGGTCTTTTTCTCAGTTTCCTAGTTTTTGCATTGCCTTTTCTATTTTAGCAGGGCATGATATATATTCCATCATAATGTATATCAAGAAGGAAATCTTCTTATATAATAATACACACTTCCTTAGTGTGGGAAGGTGGATAATTTTATTCTATTACCTTTAATTTGCAGTACTTTCAATTTTAACCAATAAAAATAGTACTAATTTTATTAATAAAAATGTGTTTAAATTTTTAAATGTATTAGAAAGAAATAATTAATATATACCCCTTTAATCTTCTACTGAATCCACCTGAATAGTAAGCATACATTTCAAATAATATTAGGTTTTGTGAAATAGTATCAAAATATCAGGTGTTACATCAGCAAATTAATCACTGTTTGGATGCTCTTTACATCAACATATATGGACTCATATCTATGTGATCCTGAGAGTGGTTTTTCCATTATGCAAGAACTTTCAGTTCATTACTTCAACTAGAGAGGAAATGAAATTTCCTAAAATAGACAGATGCTTGCCAAGAAAATATTTCCTAACCAATTGTCAGGGGAAGTGGAATGGGGAAAAGAACTCAAAACACTGAGGAATAAGAGGTAGAGAATATCATTTGCACATGAATAGATCAGAATTTCCATTGAGCTTAGAAACCTGAGTGTTTTTATGATATAGAAGTTCCTAAACTAGATCTTTCTTTTCTTTAATCAACCCATTGCTGATGTTTACACTAAAGACTACTGCTATGTTGCTAAAGAGATAAATGTCTATGAAAAGTTTTGAATTTACTTAGTTTCCATTTTCTTTTTGTAAAATAATTTGAAAAAAGTCTTAAATTCCTGGAATTTTATGTATTTATTATTTATTAGGAAAATATGTATCAATAAATGCTGTAGTTAAAATTTTTCATTGTAGTGTGTCCTTGGTATAGAAAATGTATTGTAGTTAAATTAATAGTATGAATGAGTGATTTATGTTAAAATTTATGGTAACACACTGCTGGTGTTTCTATCAATACCTGTAAAATTTATAGATTTTACAGTTTGAATACAATATCAATTATATTTATATATTTGTTTATATGTATGTAAATATATTTTAAGCTAAGATTTACTTTGCAAGAAACATGGAAGAAATTTAGTCTATAATGACATGGAAATTTGAGATAGTTGACATTTTCTTGAATTAACTAGGTATATACAATCTTTAACACATTGATTTCTTGCTCTGTAAAATAGGGTCTTGATAGGGAGGAAGAATGGATAGTGAACCGAATAGTATTACTTGAACTTATTGTCTGTTTTTATGGGATTGTAAATTTCTGAAGGACAGTTGAAACTGGGCATGAATTTGTGCTTTTTCATAGTTCTCCAGGTTTACAAATTGGTTATCTGACAACTTCTTGCTTTCATGAAATATGTAGTTTCCTTTCCCAATAAAAATACAGCTTTTTTTTATTGATACAATTGGTATTGCTAGAAAACAAACTTAAACAAATTGCTTATGTAATATTGGAACATTTAGTGAATTTACATATAAGAAAAAATTATACAAACAAGTGAATTAGCAAGTCCCTTGATAAACAAGCACTTTTTAAAACAATTAATTGCTGTCATTTTTTTCTATACTGCTAGAGAGGTAAAAAGTTCTATGAATTTTCTTTTTGTCTCCATTTTCTTTTTGTAAAATGGTTCTGTAAAATGGTAAAAAAAAATGTATTATACTACTGGAATTTTCTTTTGTATTTATTGTTCAAAAGAAAAGCTGTCAGTACTTTCAGCATTTAGAAATCTTCAAATGCTCTAAAAAAGCCAAAATAACTAGAATCAATTTAGTCAAATTAAATTTTTTTTTCTTTTATTTCATCATATTATGGAAGTACAAATATTGTTAGGGTTACAAATATTGCCCCTGCCCCCTCCCTCCCCCCGATACGTCCAATCCCCTGGTGGTGTGCATCACACACGTTATGGAAGCATATACCCATTTCCTCCTCCCCACACCTGCCTGCCCACCACCTGTTAAAAAGTTGTGGGTTTTTTTGTTTGTTTGTTTTTAGCATTTTGGTTACATTGTATATCTTTGCCTCTCCCTAAGAAGGGTTAGAGTTATGCCCTCCCCCTCCAACATGCTCATCCCATCCCTAAGGTTGGGTTCCCCCACCTACACCGAATCTCTGGTGAGCATTGCCACCATTTGAAAACCAAAGTTTAGATCAGTCAGTACCAATTTGATGGCGAGTAGATGTGGAGCCCATTTTCCATGTCTTGCGTCGCCTCACTTTGGATAACGGGCTTAAGCTTAATCCAGGATAGCATAAATGGTGCTAGCTCACTGTCATTTCTTAGGATTGAGTAATATTCCATTGTGAGCATATACCACATTTTAATTATCCACTCATGAATTGATGGGCACTTGGGTTGTTTCCATGACGTGCAATAGTGAATTGTGCTGCTATAAACATTCGAGTGCAGATGTCTTTATAATAGAATGTCTTATGCTCTTTTGGGTAGATGCCTAACAATGCTATTGCAGGGTCAAATGGTATTTCTATTTCTAGCTGTTTGAGGTATCTCCAAATTCTTTTCCACAAAGGTTGCACTAATTTGCAGTTCCACCAGCAGTGTAGGAGTGTTCCTGTCTCTCCGCATCCTCGCCAGCATTTGTTGTTTTGGGATTTCTTGATATAGGCCATTCTTACTGGAGTTAGGTGGTATCTCATTGTGGTTTTGATTTGCATTTCTCTAATAATTAGAGAAGTTGAGCATTTCTTTATATGTTTGCATGCCATTATTCTGTCTTCTTTGGAGAAGTTTCTTTTCATTTCCGTCGCCCATTTCTTGATGGGATTGTTTGATTTTTTCTTGTTAATTTTTTTTAAGTTCTAGATAGATTCTTGTTATTAGGCCTTTATCAGAGGTGTAGACAGCAAATATTTTCTCCCACTCTGTGGGTTGTCTATTTGCTCTACTGATGGTTTCCTTGGATGTGCAGAAACTTTTTAATTTGATCAGATCCTATTTGTTTATTTTTGATGCTGTGGTGATTGCCTTGGGGGTCTTCCTCAAAAATTCTTTGCCTAGCCCAATGTCTGATAGAGTTTTCCCAACATCTTCTTCTAGGATTCTTAAAGTTTCATGTCTTAGGTTTAAGTCTGTTATCCATCTTGAGTGAATTTTTGTGAGAGGTGAGAGGTAGGGATCCTGATTTGCTCTTCTGCATGTAGCTAACCAGTTTTCCCAGCACCATTTATTGAAGAGAGATTCTTTTCCCCAATGTATATTTTTGTCAGCTTTATCAAAGATTAGATTGCCGTATACTGATGATGTCATCTCTGGTATCTCAGATCTATTCCAGATATCTATGCTTCTGTTCTATTCCTAAACAGACCAATCTCAAGCTCAGAAATTGAAACAGTAATTAAAAACCTGCCCAAACGGAAAAGTCCTGGGCCAGATGGCTACACTTCAGAGTTCTACCAAACATACAAAGATGAACTCATACCTATACTACAGA
>VSMD01135678.1:0-17707 GCA_008750895.1 Mirza zaza | reverse complement strand
CTCTAAGAAACAACGGTGATATAGCACATCTTATATTTTCCTGGTTAGAGCTGGAACCCATATTACTAAGTGAAGTATCCCAAGAATGGAAAAACAAGCACCACGTATATTCACCAGCAAACTGGTATTAACTGAGCAGCACCTAAGTGGACACATAGGTACTACAGTAATATGGTATCGGACAGGGGGGAGGGGGGAGGGGGGCTGGTATATACATACATGATGAGTGAGATGTGCACCATCTGGGGGATGGTCATGCTGGAAACTCAGACTTGTGGGGGGAGGGGGGGAAAGGGCATTTATTGAAACTTTAGGATCTGTACCCCCATAATATGCCGAAATAAAAAAAAAGAAAATACTAGATGATAAAGTTGACCTTTATCTTAACAAATGTTTAGCTGTAAATGTTTTTCTCAATTTTAAAACATTGTTCTTATAAAATATTTTGATAGAACATGTAAAACTAAAAGGTTAAGAAAGACAACTATACAGTGATGTAAGTGACTTAGATCTTAAAATACATCCATCTCTTGCTCAAAATTATAGATCAGAGAACTTTTTATGCAAATGGATAGATAGTAAACAGTTCAAGCTTTGTTGGCCATGCAGTATCTGTCGTAATTATTCCACTTTACTATTACAGGGCAAACGTTTCCACAGACAACGCATAAATTAATGGATATGGCACTTCTCTAAAGAGGCAGCAACCTGTATTTTGGACTATGTACTATCACTTGTTACATTGGCCTGACATATTCATGTGCAATTGATGAAATGTAGTATTAGCCTCTATAAATACAAAATATAGTATAGCCATTTAATTAATACATTTAGGTTTGGGGCCAGATTTATTATCTGGAGCCAGATCATCCATTTTATCATTGTGCTGTTTTTTATTTCCTAAGGTGAACGATGACCTTCATAGTGACATAAGTCAGACCTTTCCTAATTGGATGTCTCTTGCTGCTTTTCTAAGTGTATAACTTTCTTTGAAGCTTTCTTCTCCTTTGCTTTTATGACATCACTCTCTTCTGGATATGTTTCACTTTTCTTACTATTTCTATTAATGTTCATTATGATGTTACCTCTACTCACACACATTTGCCTTGTTTTCTTTCTGGTAAAATCATCATCATTCTTGAAGACTCAGGTCAACCTTTCCTTGGCATCTCCTCCAATATGCCATGACTGGAATTTTTTTCTCTGGCTCAGTGTTATTTTTGGTGTTCCATAATCATCTATACAATTTTTAAGCTGTATTACATTGAATGTATTTTTCTCTATAATAACTGGTACAGATGCTGTTTTTTTGTTTGTTGATGATTTTAATTAATTTATTTATTCTTTTACTACTTAGTTTATCATATCACTGTAGCATGTATTTGACCCATAAATAGTTTATGACATGGACAAATTTATGACAGGTTACTAATTTCAGTGACTTAGAATGATATTCATTAAGATTAGATGTATAATAGGGTGGTCCTGATTGAGATAAATAGTGCAAATGTCCAATTTGGATGTGTTAAAGGAATAAGGCTTTGTGGTAAAGCTGCCTAGTTTGGAGCTACATTTAGGCATCTGGAAAAATACCTTTGCTAATTGATCATAATATTTCTAATGTCTATTATGCCCCTGACACTGGTCTATATAAGGACTAAGGTATCGCTGACTATTGTGATAATTATGTTCCATTCATTGCCTCATTTGATCGTTACCTTGACCTTATGATGTATATAAATAATTTTCTTCATTTAACAAATGATAAAAGTAATGATATACAGAGTTAAAAATAAAATTTATTCAGCTATTAGTGACGAAAGCAGAATTTCAAATTGACTTTTCTCTTCTCAGAATCCCAGCTCCTAAATACCTGTTATAGCCGCTCTAAGTATATTCATTGAATAAATGGACAAAATACATGATTACTATGCCAAAAGAAAGCACAACTATTTGCTATGTAATTACATACAAACATTAATAAAGCATATTCAGTGAATCAACAATAAAAATAATGCTGTAGGAAACAAAGATGAAAAGCCAAAGTTCTAGCAAATTAATTCATTTCAGAACACAAAAATGTCCAATTCTGGATAGAGCTGGGCTCATTCTACTAAATGAAGTATCACAAGAATGGAAAAGACATTTCTATCAGGATGTGCAGAGTTCAAATTAGGAAAAATATATATTATAATTTGCAGAGTCTATTATATTGAGAAGTTTTAAACTTTTACAGTAATTGGTCTAGTCATTTTACATTTTTGAATACAACAAAATATTCTTGATAACATGGAACATAAAATAACATTAATAATAATTGCAATCATTGTTAATATTTATTGAAAACATTCCACAAAAGGAATTCCATTATTTCTAAAAGAATGAAAGAAAAGACATTAAAAAAAATAAAAGAAATAGAGGAAAAATGCACAACATCAAAAATCCCTGCTACAAAGCTTAGTTAAATTGAGAGATAACATTTTGGAACAAGGAGGTGACATTGTTAACACACCATGACTACGTGAGCCAGATTCTGCCAAAATGATTTTGAATTTAAGTGTTCTATTCTTCAGAAATTTTCTTATTTGGGAAAAAAAGACTCACTACTCGGTCACGAATCTGCTTGGTCTTGACACCATACACTAAGGGATTGACCGTAGGGGGCACTAGAAGGTACAAACTTGCAAAAATTATGTGGACGCTTGGAGGTACCTTCTTGCCAATGCGGTGAGTTAGGAAGCTAAACAGTGCAGGGGTGTAGGAGACAAGGATAGTGGCGACATGGGCAGCACAGGTGCCCAGTGCTTTAGAGCGGGCATTCTGGGAAGAGAGCCGGAAGACAGCCTGGAGGATTTTGATATAGGATGTGGCTATGAGCCCTAGGTCCAGTATCATTACTGAAAGGGCCACAGAGATTCCGTATGCTCTGTTAATGAGGGTGTTGGCACTGGCCAACTTCACCACTGCCATATGCTCACAATAGGCATGATTGATGACATATTTGGTGTAATATGGTAGCTTGCTAATGAGAAGAGGACAGGGCAAAACCATAAGGATAGCTCGCATTGCACCAACTAAAAACATTTTAATGACCGTTGGTGTTGTCAGGATGGTTGTATAACGCAATGGGATGCAAATAGCCACATAGCGGTCAAAAGACATGGCAACTAGGAGGGCAGACTCAATAATGCAAAATGTGTGGATGAAATACAACTGTGCTAGGCAGACATTAAAGTCAACCCAATGTGCATCAAACCAGAAGATGCCAAGCATCTGAGGTGCTGTGGAAGAGACAAGAGCCATGTCATTCATTGCAAGCATGCAAAGGAAGAAATACATAGGCTGGTGGAGGCTTGGCTCCAGCTTGATAGTAACAATGATTACAGTGTTCCCCAGCAAGGTCAGGGCAAACAAGAGACAGACAGGGATGCCAATCCAGTGGTGAAAATCTTGCAAACCAGGAATACCAACCAGGAAGAAAGACGAGATGTGGTAATATGTTGCATTGTCTCCCATGTTAAAACTTTAGAGGTTGCATGTTTAGTACAAAGTAGCCAGGAAAAACTCTTCCATGATTCTGCCTGTGGGGGTTCCAAACACAATGTATAGTAACCTATATGAAAAGCCAACTCTTCTCCTACACCTTTGTAAATCATCCGGTAAAACACTTCAGCACTCCATGCTCCAGCATCCTCAACTGCAAATGAGAAGTTTAATTTCATTTTCTGAGTTTTGCTATTTTATTCAATTCCACTACATAGTTTTTATGTCTTATAAGAAGAGTAGTTAGTAATAAAATAACCTCATCTTTATGCCAAAGCCAGTGTCTGTGACATAAACAGTCCTAGAAGAAAAGATAATTTGCTGTTATCAAAGGGGCTAAAATATGGAGAAACAAACACATACCCCCAAAATAAGAGAGGCATTTAAACATGCAATCGTTTTTTAAGAATACTGTTTTCCTTAGGCAGCATAACTTAATCAGGAATTCAGAATAAGATCCCCAAATTCTAAACCTAAGTATAAAGCATATCAAAATTAAAGATAATAAAATGCTTTATCATCAGTCATAGGTAAATTTATGCCGATTTTAGATTAAGTCATGAAGAAGATTTGAAGATGGACAGAGTTACACAAGCATATAAAAATAATGAAAATTTTATTTCTTTGTGCTGTCAAATGATTTAAAATAACTATTAAGTACATATAATAACATTAGTTCTTAATAAATTCAATCTATTTTTCTAAAAGCCACAGCTCCCTCTGTAGACTCAGCCCTCTGGCTCTCACATCCATCTGCATAATTAAGGTAAAGAGGAAAAGCAACTACAGTTCAGTGTTTGGATTTCAATATGAGAGTAGCTGCTATGACCACATCCTTTAATTCTGACAAGAGCCCTCATCCTGCTTCTCAGAATCTAGTTTCTCCCTCATACCAAATTTTTAGCATATTCACTCCATTCTTCATAACATGATTTTTATTTATAATTGCCCCCAGTTTATTAATTTCTACTTCTGACCCCCACTGATGGGAAATAGCAATGCTTCCTTGTCTGGATGTCCAAATAGTGCCTTTGTGGAAAATACTATTTCTGGTTATTGTATCTACATTCTATTAATATTACTAAACATATGCTACTCTGGGTTGAAAGAAGTTAGTCTCTGAGATATTTCCTAGTAATGAATAGAAAAAAGTCAATGGCTCGTAAAATACTTCAGAAAAATTCAGAGCTTAAACTTTCACTAGAATATAGAAACTTAGAGTAGTGAAAATTGACACGTAAAGCCTATAACCTGAAATAGAGATAAGAACTTAACACAAAATCAACAAATATTGAACTTTCAAGGAATGAATTTTTAAAAGTATCTATTGAGCTTTGTCTCTTTGTAAATCTTAAATGACTGCTTCTCATTTGGAAACTGGATTTTTCAAGTTCTATACATATATATGTCTCTGGGAGAATCAAACACATAAAAGGCTGATGCAAAATGAGATTTCATAATTAAGCCGAGAGTTCTGATTAAAGAAGCAACTTAACCCACCTAGAGATATATACGTAGATTAGCTAAGAATCATTACTTAGGTATACAAACAAGCATACTTGTTCTGATAAATTAATATAAATATTTTAAAATCATTCTCTTATAGTTTCCAATAAATTTACTTATAAGATGGCAGCATGTCAAAACTATATCAAGACAAAAGAACCAAAGTGACTTTCACTTAAATAAGAGAAGCTTCCTGTCAGGGCTCTAGAAACAAAACACAGAGAAATTTGCAGAGAACACCCTCAACTGATGATCTGCTTGTATAGTCACCACTCCTTCCTAGGAAGTCTTCTCTAGCTTCTCTCAGCATGGTTTTGAATGGAACTTTGGAGACATTTATTTCTATAAGGTAATGCTTAATATTATCTTCAGTAGACAGTCTGCCAGGACAGTTGCAATGTCTGCCCAGACCACTCTACCACTTTAACTCTTCTGTTGACATTAGTATTCCATTTGTTTCTGAGCCAAATAAATACCTTATTCCTTCTAATAACTTGGGCTTTGACAATTTGCTTGTTTCTAGGTCAATCAACAAAGCCTCTTGCCTGAAATCTGCCACCAGAGGAGATGACTGTATCAGAATACAGAATACTATATTTTCTATACAGCCTTTTTTGAATGTACTACATATTTGATATTAATGTATCACAATAACAAATGCAATACCCCAAACTAAATTCAATTAAGTTCTTCCATTCTGTTTCATCTGACAGTATTTTATTTGGTGGCAACAACCAACCAGTCTATAAAGTTAGAAATCTCCCACTACCCTTGCCCCCTCCCTCCATTCAACTCTAATACTTCAGGCAAGTACTCACTAAGCCTCTTATGTTAAAGCTGTTACCATAGTCTTTGCATTTGTTTATTGTCATGTCAGCCTCCTTCATAAGACAGAAATCACCAAAAGGAACGTATTGAATTCCAGTAAACTCACAATAACTTTCAGGGGATATCCGATGCTTCTGTACATCTTCTATAGTCTTAAGATTTTCAAAGATTTTTAATCTTGTTACTAAAGCTTCTGGCCCTTCAGAGGTGGTCTGTCTATTCACAGTTATTGTCTATTCTCTGTTCACTTCTGCTGCCTTCTTGAATTTGTACTTTCAAAATTGTTTCTAGGAAGAGTTGCATAACTAGAGATGAATGTTTAGTAGAGATTTACGAGATTCTTCCATAAAAAGTAATATTTTGAATATACGTGTGTGTATCTGTCCTCTAGAATTGTCTCATTTTTCTTCTCCACTACCAAATCACATTATTCAAATGCCCATGTCTCTTATTAATGTATAATATCATTTATAGGTTTTCAAATCTTCCTTTCCTATTGACTTCCACCAAATTTATCTTGAATATTATCGTACAACCTATTGTGTATTGCAGATGGTAATAAAAATAGCCACCTGTTCCCTGCAAATGTTTAAATTATTATTTTCAACTCCAGCATCTCAGTCCATGAGCATATATGGGAATGGTTATAATATGATAGTGCTTGTAGCAGTAAAGTATCTGTGTCAAGTGGATAGATATGTTGGTTTGTAATAGGCTATTCCAATGCTCAGGAGGCATCTGAGATCTAGAAGGCTGATGGGTCCCAGGACTAAAAACAAAGTAGTAGCAATGTCCCTCTGGAACAGCCATGTTAACACTGCAAACTTCCCAGAGTGTATATGTGCTTAGTATTCATGCGTTTCTCCTCTGGACACTGTAGCCTTAGGGGGCTGTCCCATGGTGTCCAGTAAAATGAGATGCCTGAGATGCCAATCAAATATGTAGTTCACTGGAGAAATATGCAAGGAAACTAGGAAGAGCAAACCAATTTAGTGTGTGCAAGATATCTGAAAATTAAGAGATGGACATTGCAAATTCTAATTCCAGAATGACTATCATTGAATTCTCACTTTTGCTTCAGGAGAAGACTCAGGTCTTCTGAAAGAGTAACGGAGCCTAAGATATTTCACAATGTCCATTCGGTTTTGCTTTTTCCCTTGTAAGATTTTAGTGAGACACAATTTTCATACATACCCTCTATATTTCTTCTCCCCATATTAACATGTGTTCACATGCACTTATAGATTCATATGTATTTTGTTTTTCAGAGGAAATAAGTCGATAGATTTCTATTTGCTGTGGCTAAAGCTATTGACCCTTCAGCTCTATATACCTGATCATATTTCTTTATTTCCTTATATTCCTAGTAATTTTTAGCTTTTTTTTTTTTTTTGTGATGGGGGCTTAAATAGTATTTCAGTGCTGTTCTAATTTTCCTCATTGCCAGAGAGTTTGATCATCTATTCATGTGTTGGACAGCCCTTTGCCTACTTTTCTCTCCTACAAACTAGTTGTTTTTACTTTTGTTTTCTATTGAAAATTGTACATTTTTCTTGTTGATTTGCAAATGTTTTCTGGATATTCCTCCCAAAATCTTGGTAGTCAAAGACATTGCAAACATTTTTTCCACTTGATATGTTATCTTTGTTTATGATGTTCTTAGTTCTATAGAAATCCTCAAATTTGATTTAAAGTTATCAAAATTTTATAGTACACTTCTGTACTCTTGGAATTTTCTTGTAAGTCTTTTCCTATATTTATGTCTCAGTTATTTTCCTGCATTAACTTTTTCTAAGTTAACAGCTTTGTTTAAAAAAACTTAAAAATAAAATTATATTTAGTTGTGGGGTATATTATGAAGTCCATCAGGAAATTTCACCTCAAACTATGACTCCTTGGTGCAAAGAGTATTTAAACTTGATAGCCTCTAGAGATCAACAGGTACATGAAGGAGCTTTCTATGTTTCTTCATAAAAATCCTGACCCAGTAGAAAGAATAATCAACTTCCCTTTCCCTCCCTGTTATCTCAACATATTGTAGGAAAGAATATCAAGGATACAACCAGACTTGGCCCAAATAATTTTAAATATAATTTCTATCTCTCAAGTTAAGTTAATTTTCAAAGAGAGTCATTTACAATTCAATATATTTTCCCCATCCATTCATCCTCCCAAGTATATATCCATCCTCCCTAGAAACCATTTATCTCCCCTAAACAGAATTACCTGTATTCCTCACCTCCTTCTCTCCTCTAGAATGAGGGTATATAAATTTCTAGATGCCACTGGAATATTGGGTAATTGCTGTGTGATTTTCTCCATGTGCATGGTAAATAAACCTTATTCTTCTATTAATCTGCTTTATTGTGAGTGGATCTTTCAGAAATCTTTCAGGGGAAAGGGGAAGTTTTCCCTCACCCCTACACAACCAACTTTGTAGAAAAAAGAAAATGACTTATCTATCCTGCGAGAAATCCAAGCAAGATAGATGAACTCTGAATAGATTGATAGAAATTACTAACTTGATTTATATCATTATCTGTGTATTTATGGCACAAAACAGGATTGGGGACACAGAGTGAAAATTGTACAGGTATATTTCTGAATAAGTAACATGGAGATGTTAGTTTTTGACAGGAATTAAGATATTTTGTGACAATTATCACATTGATTGAAAGAAATTGTTTTTGATTACTGTTAAATCCTGAGTTTGGTTTTATATAAGACACCATGTAATTATGTTGTGAGCCACAAAGAGCTCATATTTATGAACTTTAGACTAGAATCAGCTTACTATATTTGGCTTACATTGATATATTTTAGCAAATTAAAGCAAGGATTAAAATTTGCATCAAAAGGAATACTAGTTAACCAGGTCCAAATGCTCTGTGATGTTTACAACAGATAATATTATCTCAATTTTCAAAGCTATTCCTTTGTTCAGGGATCATTCTGCCACAAAGACAATTTTGGATATCTTAGAGATCACATAAAAATATTGTGGCCTTCTTGCTACAAATTATATCCTGAAAGTCAAGTTATCCTTTTTTCCTTGAGAAATCCTTTTGAGAATGAATAAATGAAAAGCAGAGTTTTAAATCTTAAATTAATTCAGCCGAGATTGAGAGACTTTTGGAAATGTTTCTGTAACTTACTAAATCATGTACTGATTTATTTTTCTTTTTACATTCTTTATATAAAGGGAAATATAGAATACATTTAGAACAAAATAAATAAATTAAAAGTATATTTAATTCAAACATCTGAACATTTTTGGAAATAGTTTTAAGCAAGCTACTACTGAATGTCTCTTCAAGTCACAGCTTTTAAAGTAAAATTTTCATCTTAAAAGTTTGAGATCCTAAGTGGTAGTCTTTACTTTTTCCTCCACTACTTTTATTTCTATTATAATCTATAACAACATATGCGTCAATACAATTAAAGATCAGAGTTTAAAACAGCAGAAAAATACAAGAAAAAAATTTAAATTAATTTTTTATTTACTAATTTCTAATTTAACAAATTTTACCCAAATTTCGATCATGTTTCAAAAATTGCCCTGGAAGTAAAATATACAATAGTCAGCAAAATGACACTGCCCCCTGTAGGAAGCATAGATGAATACAGAAATATAACATGCAAGTCTCATATAAGTTAATAAATAGCATAATGCAATCAACACTTAGGTGCACATATGCAAGTAACATTCATCAGAAAGTAAACAGGTGGGAGGTGGTGGAGGGGATGGGTAAATTCATACCTACCAGGTAAAATGCACACTATCTGGGGCATGGGCACACATAACTTTGACTTAAACGGTACAAAAGCAATTTATGTAACAAATGTTTGTACCCCTGTAATATTCTGAAATTTTAAAATGAATAAATAAATAAATAAATACCATAATGCTAGAATTATAGTTAAATGATAAGCTAATGCAGATAAAAATTCTAACATAGACTTGGAATAAGGACAGATTAAGAAAGGTTTCTGGGAAATACTAATATGTAAGATGAGAACTAAAATCTTTTTATAGTTGTTAGAAGATTTCCTATCATTCTGAGGATATGAGAAGTCATGAAATATTTTTATTATTGCAATGAAATAAGTAAATAATAGCTAACAAACCCTAAAAAGATTATAATAGCAATTGTTTTAACAATTCCCCATCTAACCTAAATAAGGAATTTCAGCGTTAGTATGTGTGACAATTTAATATTTGGGTAGCATTTGCATACTTATCTCCAAAAAATGTTTTGCTAATTTACATTCATATTAAAAAGCATATAAGAGTCTCTGTAGAATATTACATCCTCAATAAAACTAGATACTGATAATCATATTAACTTTGCCAATTTATACACAATATGAAATTTTATTTGACTCATTTTTTAAAATTTTTGATTATTTAACATTAAATGAGGTTGAGCCTCTTTTAATATTTATCAATCATTTGGATTTCTTATGCAAACAATTAAAATTCTACCTTGTTTCTATGGGGTTATTTTTGTCTTTTGCCATATTAATTTGTAAGAATGCTTAGTCAGGTAAACTAATTGATGTCATATATTGAAATTGCAAGCATTTATAGTTGGATAGTCAATATTATTTGTGTATGTATGTAGTGAATGTACTGATGCTCAGTTTATGAACTCTCATTTCCTGTGCTCATTTAGAAGGTGCAGCTTATGCAAAAACCATTTTTTAAAGAAGATTTTTTTCTTAATTTTATGGTTTAATTATTATAAATATAATATTTCCTAGCTACAAATTATTTTGGAATATTGGAATATTTGTATTCAAGTTAAGAAATTAGGTATATCTTTAGCTTTAAATTTTCCCATATGGCTATTAAATAATCCAGATTTTCCCAAATGATATAAAATGTCACTAAATATTCATTAAATTAATTCACCATTTTTCTATGTCTCTACAGTTATTTCTGTACTAAATATTCGGTTATGCTGAAGTGTTTGGATATCCTTTATACACATATCCTGCAGTATAAGATAATGTTGCTTTATGTTTTATTAATCTTAAAATCTAGTCAAAGGTATTAGCTGAAAAGGCCTTTTAATTTTTTTAAAATTTTCCTATTTCTCTGAATTTTAACCTCACCTGGGAAGCTATAACCATTTAACATTAAGTTAAAATTTTTGTAATTTGTTTAATTACAGTGTCACTGTAGAATTATTTTAGGAGGGCAAATATAGTAAGAGTCAGGAATGTATTTCTGTGTGTTCCTCAAGTGAATGCACCTACAAGCTCATATCAGAGTGACAGTGATTTCTACATGTGTTCATGCACATTTATATCTACACTTACTGCATTTGTGAATAAATTTTGTCATTCTATTTTACTTTCTAACAGTATTTATGAATGTAAAAGAAAGGCTTATTTTTTTTAAATGTAATACTTGCAGAATGCTTATAATTTTAACAAATTGTTAGCAAAAAGCAATTTACATAGTAACTTGAAGTAATTACATTTCTCTTCCATTACATTCTTCGATCATATATGAATATCTTAATTTCTTAACTCATTTAATTGATTAATAAATAAGTACAATATTACATTATCATGACATAATGAGAATTTTTTTTACCTTTTTCTATTTAAAGGGAATTATGACAACAATCTATGAAAAATCTATTTTTATGTGCAAAACAATCATCACTGTTTTAAACTCTATCTCTTTGGTTATAAATTAGATGGGGCAAAAACTTTCCTAAATTAGATTCTGGTTGCTGGTTACATCTGATGTATTGTAATATCATGTTTTATACTTTAAATATACATAATACAATTTATTTTAAAAAAGGATAATGACAAAAGTTTCTCTAAGAAGCAAAAACAATGTTGTCTATTGACAGATTAATGAGAAGAGAGGAGTGATGATGTTTTAGAACAGCTCATGAATGAACGATTAACCAGTCTGATGACATCCATTTGAGAATGGTGACCAATTATCCATATTAAATAGCGACTAAATTGGGTCTCCTTTCATAGATATAGTTAAAAGAAACAGTGAGAAGAGGACATGGGTTTACATGACTTCCTTATGGAAATTTCTTGCAAGATAAATTTTTATGGACAATTAAAAATGTTATTTTTTTTCCAACAGAAATGATAGGGGCATATGATGAATAACTCTACCATAAAAACTTTCAACATTATACATGAATTAAAAAGCATGGGTATTAAAACCACTCTTGATATTTATAAATCATTCAATGAATGTCATGTTGTATAAAGTCTTAATGCTGAATCACCTGATTTTTACCTTCCTTCAATACACTTATTTGTTCTCCCTCCCTGCTATAATTTTCTGCATCTAAGACACTTATCCCTATTTGATTTAAAGTGTTTTACTGTGTCTTCATGGAGAACCACTTATGAATCCTGCCTCGGATCTGTTGGGTCTTCACAGTATAGATGATGGGGTTCATCAGAGGTGGAAAGATGATGTAGATGTTGCCCATGAGGACACGGACCACAGGAGAGAGGTGCTTCCCAAAGCGATGCACCATAGTCAGACCGATGATTGGGATGTAGAAAACCAGGACTGCACAGATGTGAGAGACACACGTCTGCAAGGACTTGAGCCGCTCATCCCGGGATGCAATAGCCAACACAGAATGCAGGATCAGAATGTAGGACATGAGAATTAACATAGAATCAGACAAAAGTGTACAAATCACCAGAGCCAAGGCATAGAAACTGTTGAAGCGGATGTCAGAGCAGGCTAGTCTCAGCAGGTCTTGGTGTAGGCAGAAAGAGTGAGAGAGGACGTGTGAATGGCAGTAATCAAAAAATTTTAGACGGATTATGGGAGGAATGATAAGTATAAAACTCCTAGCTAAAATCCCCAGCCCGATTTTGATGATCCTGGCATTGGTGAGTATAGATGTATACCTCAGAGGATTGCAGATTGCTGTAAAACGATCAAAAGCCATGGCGAGGAGGACTGCAGACTCCATGCCTGATAGACCATGAACAAAGAAGGTTTGAGCAATGCAGGCATCCAGACTGATCTCCTGGCTGAGGCCCCAGAGGATCCCCAGCACCGTGTGTACCGTGGACAGCCCCATGCACAGGTCGGTGAGAGCGAGCATGGCCAGGAAGTAGAACATGGGCTCATGCAGGCTTGGCTCCGTGTGGATCACATGCAGCACCAGGCAGTTCCCTGAGAGTACCATCGCATAGATACAGGAGAAAGGGATGGAGAGCCAGGGATACTCCTCTTCCAGACCAGGGAAGCCTGTTAGGAGAAAGGCTGAGGAATTGCTGCCAGGAGTGAGAAAAGCAGGCATTTATAACGTCAGATATTTTCTCTATGAGTCAGAAATTATTTTCATTTGTTAGATAACTTTCATATAACTTTTATTCTTCATATGGACAGATTTAAGCAAAGGTATGGAGTTATGTATTATGAAGTTCTTTTGATTAGATTAGAAAGTCACACATACTATTGTTCGCATCCTCTGTCTAAGTACACCTCCACACTGAGAATCTTATTCTATTTCTACCTGGTGAAACATTGAAGGCAAGGAAAGGACAAAGTGATTTAAATAGTTTTGTCTTTTCTCAAGTAATTCAAATGTTATGATAGAATTTTACTTCTAAAATTGACATTAATCTTTTAGTGTCATTGTGAAAAATAGTCACCCATCAGCTTTTCATATATGCTGAAATTCAGTCTGTCTCTTCTATCCAGCAATCCCTGCTCCAATCTCAACTGTAGAAATTCAAAGGTATGTTTTCTTCTCTGTTTCTACAAAAGTAGGTTATATATCTTTAAATCCTTGCACCACAAGAGAGCTGTAGAGCTGTGAGCTACATCATCAGAGAGAAAACTGATGGGGATAAGTTGAGACTAATGAGTATAAGTTTAGTCCATGTCCTCAGGGACATTCTGCTCTTATTTTAAAGAGAATTACAAAATTTCTCTTTAATGTTTAGTGTTTATTGCCTTGCAGCAATCAAAATTATCCACAGACAGTGCATTTGTATTATTTAACAAACACCTACTCCATTAGATGTGCCATGTACTAGCCCAGGTATTTAAAAAATATTGGATAATTTAATCCTCACATCAACACTAAGAAATAACTGCTATTAAGAGCAGTTGTGTTTTACAGAGAGTAAATTGACTTACACAGGTTATTAGCTTGCCAGAATTATGCAGCTAGTAAATGGTCAATATTTGAACCCAAGAAGTCTGACTTCAGTGTCCATATTCTTAACCACTCTGCTCTGTCTTAAGTTTTTATCTTCACTGATACTCCTTCGGCTCACATTTATTCTCACATGTTGAGCTGCATACTTTTCCAATATTCATTTGAAAATATTTTCCTTCCCTGTCCCTCAAACACATTCTATACTTGTATGGTAGGTATAACAGTGGTGGGTAAGGAAACATGGGTAAACAATTATTATAGCCTAAAGAACGCTATAAACGAGTTAAGTATTCACTTTCTACAGAGAATTATTACTAGATTTGCACCTGTCTTACGCCAATTACCAAAAACTAGTATGTTTCCAACCATGCAAGAGATTGGGATAATTGTTTGTCTTCTTGATTTATCTATAGTTATATCACCATCAAAAGATGCCTACATCATCAAAAGGACTGAATATAATCTTGTTTGAAAAAAATTGATATATATAGTTCAAATCCAATTATAACCTGACACTTCCTTTATCCCATAGTCATAAAACAATAGATAAACATCAACAATTAGAATTCCATAATATTACCATTTTTATTATCATTAATGATAATAACCAATAAATTAATGATAATAATCACATTAATTATGATAATAATTAATGATAATAAAAATCAATTAAAATATATTAATTAATATTAATTAATTAATATTAATTATATTATATATTATATAAATTATATATTATAATATAATTTTAGCAATATATCATATTTTAGCAATATATCATATTTCAAATTCTGCTCTCAACAAAGTTTTGTAATTTAGCCACAAAATATTCTTTTCAGAATATAATAAGGATAAGAATAATAATAGAAGAAAATAATATTTGTACTATATTAAATAATAAATTCAATACTCTTCTAAGTTTGGATTATGTAAAATTGAATAATACGTTACCTCAATGTTGAACAACCACTACAAATCAGTAAATAGCATCAGCAAATCTGAGTATGAATTTGTTTTATGCATGAGTTGGTAAGAGAGATAACAATTGGTTTGTGCCAATTATTACTATTTCTAATAACAAAAGCAGATATTTTGATTTAATTTTATTTGCCAGGACTAATTTTAAGCACTTAAAATTTATAAACAATAGCATAAAATTCATAAAACTCATATACAACAGTTTCAGATTCAGTTTATCTGGAATAAGCAGTCCCCCTTTATCTGATGTGTGTACATTCTTTTTTTTTTTTTTTTTTTTTTTTTTTTGAGACAGAGTCTCACTTTGTTGCTCAGGCTAGAGTGAGTGCCATGGCGTCAGCCTAGCTCACAGCAACCTCAAACTCCTGGGCTCAAGTGATCCTCCTGCCTCAGCCTCCCGAGTAGCTGGGACTACAGGCATGCACCACCATGCCCGGCTGATTTTTTCTATATATATATTAGTTGGCCAATTAATTTCTTTCTATTTATAGTAGAGATGGGGTCTCGCTCTTGCTCAGGCTGGTTTCGAACTCCTGACCTTGAGCGATCCGCCCGCCTCGGCCTCCCAGAGAGCTAGGATTACAGGCGTGAGCCACCGCGCCCGGCCTGATGTGTGTACATTCTTATATGCCCAGTGGATACCTGGAACTGGTAATAGTACCTAGCCTTATGTATAATATATTTTTTCCTATGCATACATACCTATGATAAAATTTTATTATACTTTGGCGCAGCAAGATATTAGCTACAATAACTAATAATAAACTAAAACACAATACTATAATGCAATAAAAGTTACGCTAAAATAAAATGTAGTCTCTCTCTCTCTCTCTCTCTCTCTTTCTTTCTCCCTCTCTCTCTCAGAATATTTTATTGTACTCTACTCACTTATTTTTCCAGTATGGTTGACCATGGTTAACTAAAATCACAGAAAGTAGAACAGTGGATAAAAGCAAACTGCCATGTATGCTCACCTTTTGCTATCCTGCAAATGACCTATTATATAATATAATTACATTTTGTCCCAATTGATTCATTCTCAGTAAAAAAAAATAACATGTTCAAAGTAATAAAATCAGAAAATAATCCAAAATATGCATCATTATATTAATCATTTTAATTGGAAAGGTCCTTTACAAATCGTCTTACAAAAAACAAGCATGTAACTAAACAAGCAAAAATCTATGGATTTAATTAATGAATTATATAAGACATATACATTGAAAACTAAAACATATTAAGGGAAATTAAAGACCTAAATACATGATAGAATATAACACACTCATGATTGAATTTGAAGACTCAATATTGTAAATGACATAATTCTCCTTATAAGATGTCTATATTCAATGCAAACTCAACCAAAATATCTGAAAGTCATTTTTGTGGAAATTGTCAAGTAGATTTGAAAGTTTATATGGGGATGTAAATGTCCTAGAATAGCCAAGCATTTCCTAAAAGAGAAAACGCTGAAAGATGAATACAACCAGATACAAGATTGATTCTGAATATATGTCAAAATCATATTTACTATGTTTTGGAACAAGGATAAGAAAATAAACCAACTAATCAAAATAGGCAATGTAAAAGCAAACCACCGAAATCAAAAACAGAGACACTATAGTGCACCAAGGAAATGATTTTTTAAGTGAATTATTATGGGCTAACTTTTCCATATAAAAGAGAACAAAATGAACCTTGACCCCTTAATCACACTAGACAATAAAATTAATTGCAGACAAATTATAAATATAAAAGATAAAACTGTATAGGCTTTAAAACAAGTGCTGATGAAGATGTGGAGAAAAGGGAACTCAAAATTTGTTGGTGGGATTTCCACCAACAAATTTTGAGTTCCCTTTTCTCCACCAGGGCTTGGTAGGATAGATCCACATCTGAGGGATGTGGTGAGCATTGTGGACGGAGAGGGCATACCTCTAACCCTTGCTAGGGAGAGGCAATGATACAAAATGCAACCAAAATGTATGTATTCTCATATTTTCTTGAAAAAAAAGTTTGTTGGTGGAAATATAAATTAGTATGGCCATTATGAAAAACAATTTGAAAGTTTCTCAAAAAACTAAAAAAGAATATGAGCCAGCAATATCACTGGTATGTATACATCCAAAGGAATTAAAATCAATATGTCAAATGATATCTGCAATCCCGTTTTAATTGCAGCACTATTCATAATAACTAAGATATGGAATCAACCTAAGTGTCCATCAAAGGATGACAGGATAAAGAAAAAGTGGTATACTACACACACACACACATACATATATATATATATATATATACACAATGGAATACTATTCAGCCTTTATTTTTTTTATTT
This sequence comes from Mirza zaza, assembly GCA_008750895.1. Classification (NCBI taxonomy): domain Eukaryota; kingdom Metazoa; phylum Chordata; class Mammalia; order Primates; family Cheirogaleidae; genus Mirza; species Mirza zaza. The sequence goes on along the minus strand of VSMD01135678.1, from coordinate 334 downwards.
TATTTTTTTTTTTTTTTGAGACAGAGTTTCACTTTATTGCCCAGGCTAGAGTGAGTACCGTGGCGTCAGCCTAGCTCACAGCAACCTCAAACTCCTGGGCTCAAGCAATCCTGCTGCCTCAGCCTCCCGAGTAGCTGGGACTACAGGCATGTGCCACCATGCCCGGCTAATTTTTTCTATATATATTTTAGTTGGCCAATTAATTTCTTTCTGTTTATAGTAGAGATGGGGTCTCGCTCTTGCTCAGGCTGGTCTCGAACTCCTGAGCTCAAACGATCCGCCCACCTCGGCCTCCCAAAGAGCTAGGATTACAGGCTTGAGCCACCGCGCCCGG
>VSMD01135676.1:0-15734 GCA_008750895.1 Mirza zaza | reverse complement strand
ATAGGAGATCTTGTGAGTCAAGGAATGGAGACACGTAAGAGCATGGCCTCAGTTCTAGATGTTGCTTGTCTCTCTCCATGTAGTGGGGGAAACCAAAAGTATAATTATAAGGCAAAAAGAGTATTTTCTAGCATCTGCTTTTATTTAATAACTTATATTTTTAAAAATTGCATCTGAGGAAATCTTCTTTGGAGATATTTATGGACTTAAAACCCTACTAGTTGATGGATGGTCTTCATGCTGCAGCTATAATAGTAGATGCAGGAACACGTGTAACAGAGTGGCGTGTCCTTCCCATCATGGAGCTTTATTCTCAATATCGTATATGTTTATCTCTCAAAATATATTTCCTTGCTGCTCTGTAGAGTTGCTGTGAGACGTGGTTTTGGGCATCTCTGTTGTCTTGAAGATGCTTTTTTATGTCAGATTGGTACTAGATAGAGCCACAGTTTGGGTTATTTTGCAGGTCTGTGATGAGGATAGGTTGATTCATATATGGTTTGTACAGCCATGCTCTGGGGCCAGCTGAGGTCTTTTTAGTTATTGTTTTGCCAGTGTTCTTCCTCAGTGTGGGAATTCTGGCCCCTGTCTGCCCCTTTTCTGTGAACTTCAGGGAATAGCTGCTCAGAGGAAAGATAAAACCTTCATTGATTTCCATGTATTACATTTATGGAATTTCTCCTCAGTAGCAGCAGTGTTCAGCTCATCTGAAAGTATTAACACACATAACCTTTGAAAACCATTTCAATAAAAAGCAAAATTCTTGGGGCCAAGAATTTTCACTGGTCTGCATTTTTCCATCAGTAATGTACTTTGGTTTTTTGATTGTTACCCACCTCTACTCACACTTAGCAAGGTAAATGTTCAGTCTCCAGAGGGAATTAATTTTTGCCTCCACTGAAAAAGTAGAACTCAAATTAGATCTTAAATTGAAGTAAGAAGTTAACCCTTTGCACTCGGATGTCGAGTGTGACTCGACACGGTTAGCAAAAATTATAGAGATTAAAATTACTCTTTGAATGTATCAATAATTTTAAATACAAAAAAATACAAATAAATAAGTTTGTATGAAAAGAAACTCCAGTTTTTAATTCTACTGCTGTGCTTTGTAAAATCTGGGGTATTTAAAAAATTAAATCCCGAGTAGAATAAAGGAATCGAGAAAAAAAGCAAGCGAGTGCAAAGGGTTAACAGTAATTGTCTTTGGGTGGTGGGGTTATGGGTATTTTTTTCTTCCTTCTACTTTTCATTTTTTTCCTAAGATACCAATAATGAACAGGCATTATTATTTTATAATAGATTTGAAACCAAGAAACTCTTTGGAAAATTTGCTTTTCAACATTTTTCCTATATGTGAGCTCTAGAGATCTTTTTTTTAGCAAAGTGGGTCCTGATCCTCACTCCTTTGCCTCTTTGGAGCTCTTTCTGGTGTCAGTAATGGTGGATTGGGCAATGGTTTCAAACAGCAGAGGAGGATTCTCATTTATTAGCTAAAACTTGCCTGGAGAAGGTTAGTAGGGCAGGGCGAAGCCATTGAAGTCACCAGACGCTGCATCAAGCTGCTAAAGAGGAGACACTTATTCACTACCCAATGCCTCTCAATTCCTATCAAGGAAGTCCAGAAGCTACCATTCTTTTGTGACTCTCTGTTGGTAGTAATTAGACCTATGAGGCCACCAAGCCCAGTTTTGCCCTGGCACATGTCTGCCAGTCTGCCAGTGTGCCTTCCGGCTGGTGCTTTTGAAATACCATCTCCTGACCATCCTCTTTGACCTTATGGTCTCATTCTCCTCCCACCACAAGCACAAACATCAGGTGGTTTGTGGAAGCACTTCCTGTGCCTAGCCCAAGGTAACCAGATGACTATGTGTCATGTCTGATGAAATCTTAGATCCAGAAGAAAAAGAAGGCAACAGCTTTGAACAAAAATAAGACAGGGTTGAAAATAAGCCACACGTATTTGACCAGCTTATCAGTTTTCAACTCCCAGGCTCTGGTTCCTACAGAAAGCACATTGCAGGTGACAAAGTCAATGAAATCAGCCTTCCTTCCAGCCAACCCACTGGCCATCCGTCTCCGTCTTGAGCACATAGCTATTTGCAGTGCTGCATGAGTGGGTTTTTGGTGACATGGCTTAATGGTGTGCTTGTAGCTTTCCCTTAGGTGAAGATTTCACAGGTTGCTCCATCTGATAACACTCATGCATAACCGAATACCTTATTAAGTTATAACCTCAAACACTTCTTTATCCTGAAGATAGAGAAGAGCAAATATAAGAAAATCCCCTGATACACAACCCCTCGGGATAAAAATGGGTAAGTTGGGCTTTTGATCCCGCTGTGATGAAGGAAGCTATCCTTAGAAACCTGCTCTGGCATCACAGCATATGGTTCTTCGCTCAACTCCAGCACTGCAAAAATCTCCAGATCTTCAGCCCTACAGAGACTGAGTGGTGCCTCGAGTTCTTGATCGCTGTTTTCCAGAAGTATGCTGGACAGGACCATAACAACTGCACTCTCTCCAAGAGAGAGTTCCCAGGAACTGTGAGTACTGAGCTGGCTGCTTTCACAAGATCCGGAAGGACCTGGTATCTCCTTGACTAGCGTGATGAAGAAACTGGGCCTCAACTGTGATGGGCGGCTAGATTTCAAGAATTTCGTAATGTTGTTGTTGGCATAGCCGTGGCTTGCCATGACTCTGTCATCAAGGTTGGTCATTCCCACAAGCAAAGCTTAGGAGCTGTGGGCCTGGCCTCCAGACCCACCCCTTTCCTTCCTGTCCTCCAATCTCCACTCCTCGTCACAGCCCCCACACACCCTGAGCTCCACACGCCCACTGACCCATGCAGGCCAGGCCAGCTGGTGGTGATGAAACAGTGTCGTTTACAACACACACAAACACCCCCCCACACACACACACCCACACACACCCCTTCAGGTTTGCAGATGATCTGTTAGGTTTTCGTACTTCCATCCCTTCAGCAGTTGTCTTTATAAGGGCCTAGTATGTGTACCTCACTGAGGATTTGCAGAGGAAGAAGACATACATGAGTTCTTCTTCAAGGAATTTATAGTCCTAGAAGGGCAGATGGGACCCACGTACAAATAGATTTTACAAAGTCGAAAGTGGATGTTTCCTCAGGGAAGGCATAAAGTGTTTATGGGCCTGAATCTGGACATTTTACAAGAGGACAACATAAACAACCAACCTGGATACGTTTATAAGCATCCATGTGCACATAAAGAAACATGTTTATTTTCCTAAAGTTTCTCTAACATATGGCCATTTCCCCCCACATTATTTCTATTTATTATACACCCCTTGGCAAATTTATCATCATGCATAAAAGTCATTAAATTCTACTCACTCTTTACTCTGAGTTAATTTGTTTGCTTTGTAGCTAAAGGGTTGTTACTGGTCTTGTCTGGAATACAGAAAACAGAGTGTCTCCTCACCCTCCTTTTCTGCATTTGTCAGCTAAGTTTCAGCAAAAGTAGGCTGAGCTTATCTCCAGAAGGGAACTAGACAATCTGAAAAACCTCAAAAGCAAGAATCTTCCTCCTCCTTGGACAAGTCCCCAGATATCCAGCCTCTGTTTCTTTTCCACTCGTTTCAGCCTTTTTGGGGCTCCTCTAGAGTCCAAGAGCAATTAGCTGTCATTTATCGAGTGCTTACATATATGTACCTCAAATTCCCCCACAGTATCAGACAAAGAAACTGAGGCCAAGAAGTCAAGTAATTTGGCTAAGATCACCTAGCTAGAGTTTGGGCTCTGGTCTGCCTGACTCCAAAAACTGATGTTTTTTCCCACGGTGCTATTCTACTTCGAAATCAAAGATCCCAATAAAAGCGAAGATGTCCTTTCATTCAAAGGAAACAAAACAAAACAAAACAAATCCTTCAAAACCCACAGGTTTTAAAAAATAGCTTCATTCATCCAGCTCTCTCATATGCATAATCCCTTCACTCTCCTGCCCTGCTCATATCCAGGCGGTCCGTAAAGCTGGACAAAATAACAGGAAAAAGGAGCTGACTATCATAGCTGCCCCCACGATGAAATAGAAGGTTGTTCTACCTTTCTGCTGCACTGGAAACCTTATGGTGATTGGCTGTTGCTAAGCTGGTTTTGCCTCCTGCTCTGTCCTTCAGCCTGTTGGGCATTTCTGTGAGGCCTCTCTCTCTTGTCTGTGGGCTCCTCTCCACCTTTATGGATCTTGCTTTGCCAGGACCTGGAAGCTGGGACGAGTAGGGTGCAGGTTTCGGGGCCAGCGCCCCTGTCTAATCTCTTTGTGAAGCAGGAGTTTTTCTTCCTACCGACAGGCTTCCCACTGCCCATTCCGGTGACTCAGACACGGCCAGAATATATTCATGCTTAAGCTTAGAGAGGAATCTTTCCAGCCAGATTCACACTTTCAAGATTCTTTTGATGAATTCAGTTATTTCCTGGGAAGCCACATGTGTTCTCTGAGTGGCTCACAGAGGATAGCACTGCTCTTTCCGGCCGAAGCTGGGTCCTAGCAAATGTCACAGGATAGACGAAGAAAACAAGATACCGAGAGTGTCAGTGAAGTACAGAGCTGTGAAAAATTTGAGATTTCATGGAGTCATACTGTTTCTGGAAAGAACGTCTGCAAGGATGGGGGTCTCTGAATTTTTCCAGAGAGGCTTTTAGTTTCAGCTTCCTCCAAATCTTGGGATGACTGGCAAGGGTAGGGAGTGGAGGTTAATAATTATTAAAGTGCAATGGGAGGGGGCTTCAAGTGGGTTATAAGTCCAAATATGAGTCAAGAGTGTAATGTGGCTACCTAGAAAAGCTGATTCCCTCTTAGGCTGCATTAATAGAAGTGCAGTATCTAGAACCAGAGATGTGATTGTTCTCTCATACTTGGGGGGATGCTGAGGAGATTCTCTTAGAGTATTGGGTTCATTTCTGGAATTTCACTAGTTCAGTTCTGTTTTGTTCAGGGAATTCTAGAATATTTTCTGGGTTGCTTTTCTGGGCTGCAAAAGCAAGAGTTGTCAGGGGTTGATAGGCATCTGATCATATCATGAATGTAATTGAATGTGGCCATGGGAATTAAGTTTCAACAATTCCTAACAAATCAGATAAAAATAGCTAAGAAATATCAATACTTAATCATTGTTGAGCATCTGCAGTTCTGCTTTGAGTAATGTTTAACTGTGAAAATCATTTTTATTATGTTTAAGCTATATGAAAATAAACCCCAAAGTAAAACACGTCATTAGTTCATTCAATATCCAGTTGATCCTTGTAGTGCCATGCAAAATATTGGAGGGAATACAAATGAGAATATTTCTTCCAGGTTTTCCTTTTAAAAAATTTTTTTTTGTTTTAGTGTATTATGGGGGTACAAGTGTTAAGGTTACATATATTGCCCATGCCCCCCTCTCCCCTCAAGTAAGAGCTTCAAGCATGTCCATCCCCCAAATGTTGCACATCTTACTCGTTGTGGTTGTATATATCCATCTCCTCCTCCCCCCTCCCACCCACTCGACACCTGATAAATGTTACTCCTATATGTCCACTTAGGTGTTGATCTGTTAATACCAATTTGCTGGTGAGTACATGTGGTGCTTGTTTTTCCATTCTTGAGATACTTCACTTAGTAGAATGGGTTCCAGCTGTATCCAGGAATATACAAGAGGCGCTATATCACCATTGTTTCTTAAAGCTGAGTAGTATTCCATGGTATACATATACCACATTTTATTAATCCACTTATGAATTGATGGGCACTCGGGTTGTTTCCACAGCTTTGCAATTGTGAATTTTGCTGCTATCTTCTTTATTACCAAATGTTTATATGCTCATTTTGGATATAAGTAATACTGAATAAAAAGTTAAATAACAATTAAGGGCAAGAATAAGATCCCTTCTAGCAGAAAACTAAGACCTGACCCATCTGTAAGGAGCTGCTATGCACGTGCTCTGCCTGGAACTAAGAAGTAAGCAGAGGAGGCTCCTTGATGAGATAGATGTCAAGAGGTTCCGGCCTCTTAAAAGTGAAGTTTAGTGAGAGCTCTTCAACCCTCATTTGTACCCTAACCACTCTTACTTTACAAACATTTCTAACTGTGGCTCTAGCATCTGAAAGTTAGCAAATCAGAGGCAATGAATGAGAGAGAAAAGAGCTACCACAGACACAGGCAAGCACCTTTTGAAACAAGGTAGTCAGTAAATAAATATAGGCAGACACCTTGACAGTAATAGAGCTTGACATTAATAGCTAGGCAACAGATGTGACAGAAAGCTATAAAAATTCGTGCCTGGGGTAGGTCTAAATAGTCCCACTGAGCTCAGTGACCCTGAAGGCTTCATTGCATTAAGGTGCATTATAGTAATTGATGCATTTTTTTCTGAGTCTGATAGCCTGTGTTTATCACAATGACCCTGAGGCCTACAGGAGAGATTAAATTATGCTCAGTGGACACTGTTCCAGAAGGTGTATGGTTGTTTTGTATTTTTTTCTTATATTGTTTAGAAAGACATCCATCCTAATGTCTAAAGCAGGGGGGGTATTGTCATAGAAGAGAGATCTTTTGAAAAGAAAGGACAAATAAGATGAAAAGGAATTGCTGCTTAAAAATAAGTTTGTAAACCATTTGTCAAAACAAAGGTGTAATGATTGCTCCTTAGTTTTCTAGAAAGCTTGGTTAGCAACAGGACTTATTCTGCAAGATAATTCTCTTGATTGACAATAATAATGAATGCTGTAGAACTGTATGGTCCAAAATGATAGCCACTGTCACATATTATGACTATTTAAACTTAAATAGAGTGAAGAATTCAGTATCTCCATTGCCATAGCCACCTGTGGCTAATAGCTGTCATATTTGAGAGTGCAGATGTGAAATATTTCCATGATCACAGAAAATTCTTTTGGATATTCTGCCCTAGAAGGTCAGGAGGAGACAAGATTTCTGTGGGCTGGCATGGATCAACAAGGCTTCATGTGGGTATTAAAGCAGTCATATTTACACTTTTCAGTGTTGGTTTCTTGTTTGGCTTATGGTATTTGAGCTTTTGAGTTAATGCCATAAATTATGCTCGGTGGGTGCTGAGCATAACCTAACCCAGTTAGGTTTGGTTCTGTTAGACTGATAGACAAATGTTGTATCTGAATGATTTCTTGGGTATAAAGTTTTTGCATAGTTTAGGGGCAGCTAGAGAAATTATTTGAAAATATAGGGGCTTCTAAGAGCCATTTTTCTAAATGTACAGAAAGTTCTAGAAGAATCACAGAGGTCACATGGCTCTTGGTTAATTCCATGCTAAATAATTGATGTACTTACCAATATTTTTTCAGAGTTCATTCTGCTAGATATACGTTGGAAATAGGTAAAAAATTTCTACCAGGTCTTCCAAACAGATTTTAGGTAGCAAAAACATTTCTTCCTCACAAACATGTCCAGCTGTTCATGACCATGTTTTAAATTACCTGAGGAGGAAATGTTCAGCAGCTCACCAGTGGCCTGATCTGTGAGTGATGGTCATGATAAAGTAGACATCTCTTAGGAAAAGTGGAAGATCAGTGAATTACAGGGAAGATAAAGATATTCAATTACAACCAAGGGAGCTCCTCTTTAGCTGGCTGACAGTCTTCATGATATATGTGGCTTTAAAATGAAAAGAGGAGAAACTAAAGTCTCAGTGTAATAGGTGACTTATAATTTGAGCAGGGAACAAAATGACTTTCTCAGTCTCACAAAACTCCAGTTGATGATCTAATTTATTTTACCCCCAAGTGCAGCTGATGCTGTACTGGAGGTGGGCATTATGAGAAAGTCATAATGGTCCGTGTGTGTCGTTAGCCATCAAAGTAATTTATACACATGAGTTAATGGAAGTATAATTGGCTTATTGAACTTAGTGAATGCTGAACTCGGTAGGGCGAGTGTAGGAAGCAACTTTGCTCTTTCTTGCCTTGTTCCCTTTCTGTTTCTTAGCTTTTCTAGCCACTCTCAGACGATAAACAAATAAGTCTTTCCCCCCATGTATTAAAAATATTAGTCTAATGTAATATCAAAATTCAGTTTAATGCACTCATCCGATCTAAAACTTGTCCCCGTCCCCAGCTCAGGCTTGGGATCAGGCACCATAGAGGAAAGACGTGCAGTAGATTTCATCTCTACTTCTTGCTCCCTGTCTCCTTGCCTTAGTTACCGTCGTAGTGGGGGGCAGTTGTGTGGATGGGGGACAATAGGTCAGGGATCAAGGGCAAGAAATTGGACATTGTATAATAGTTTGATATCAGGGCTTTCTGGGTTAGCAGGTGCACGGTTGCTAGCTGGTTGTGGGGTGCTTCTGAGGGTTTTCTGGGGGCCCTCATTGCTGAGTTTTCTCATTTGTCAAAGTGAGGGGGAAGCACTTCAGTCCTCGCTCCAGAGGAGGGTGGTGAGGGTGTGTTGAAATATACAACATGCTGATAACTCTCTCCATAGGCATATTTTGACCTCCCAGTGAATTCTTTCCCCTCTCTTGCAGAGCTTGGAGGTGGGTGGTGGGCTCAAGTGGGCAGAATTGGCTACTCAGTTTCTTAGCAAGTCCTGGGAGGATGTGACAAGATTTGAAGATTCTTGGCATCTGTTGAATGATTTTGTGCTGTGCAGCCTCAACAACTCTGAGACCACAGAAGTGGCCTTTCACATCCCGTCAGCAAAGCATTTGGACCTCTCTGCTCGGGAGAGGCCTGCTTTAACAGGCTTCTCACCTGTGAACCCTGATTTCCATATACTTGGTAAGGAACCCAGACATTCATGGCATTTCGGTTCAACAGAGCCACTGCCCACAAGGATCTACGTCTCTACTGGGAAAGAAGACTGATAAGCACAGTTCAATCTGTATTACAGGGTAATCCATACTCATCTAGGTGTTTCCACAGCGTTCATTTAATAAGCATTCATTGAGCCTGCTGGGCTGTTGGTGATGGTGGTGGTGATGGTGGGTGATCAGGGAAGACTTCCTGGGGGTGGTGACATCTCCTAAGCTAGGGTTTGAAAGAGGAGTTGGATATGCCCATAAGGATGAGTGGCACCATCCTTGGGTCTGGGCAATAGGGGACCCATTTTGGCCTTCTTTGCTCTGTGTGTCCCCATGGGGCAGGGGATGTGTAGGGCTGAGAGGCCAGCCCCACCCAGAGCCCATGCTGTCCCTTCTGGTGTCCAGAGCCTATGTCATGCTCTGGGTACCGACCACCCTGGCATTTCCTATCCATGTCTGCCTCCATGGCCTGTGTGGGTCTCATTCTCTCATCTCAAGAGCAGACTGTGCAGCCTTAGGGCCAAGGGATGCTAAAGAAATGGCTATGTGCGGAGGCTGGGATAGAAGGCCTTGCATATGCAGCCCAGCATTCCCTTAGTGAAAGACCCTCGTGGTGTGGGATGGAGCTGGGGGTGAGAAAAGAAGGTGGAGCTGACTGATGGCCAGGGGCCCAAGGGCCAGCGTGAGAATTCTGTATTTGAAGCTGGACTTTCAGGTCATGATGAAGGAATCAATATCAAGATGAGCTAGAACATACTTTAATTATTTTTCTTAATTTATAACTTCTTATATATATTTATATTTATGGCATGTGGGCTGCCATTTGTACTCTTGCCCCAGGTTCTACAAACGTTAGGAGTGGGACTGAAGGTAAACACATTGATTTGGGTTATTGAATGGCTTTAGGTCATGGGGAATAGAAGAAAGCTTTATATTAATTAGCAAAGAACCCTAATTAGGAGAGAATCCAAGACTCAGATGAACTTTAGGTGAAACCTGCAATTATAGGCAGGTGCAGTTTGGCGAGGTAGAACCATCGGCAGGTAGGGAGATGATGGTATTTGAGGGGAGATGTGCCAAAGTCGGTCTGTCTTACAGAGGATGCCTTGCACAGAGCAGGACTTGGGGACTGCGGATTGGCAGCTTAATGGTTCATTCTGTTATAGGACCAATAGTATTCAGTCCTGGCAACTGGAAGGGAGGGGGATCTAAGAAGGACGAAACAGCAGGTGGCTCCTACGCAGGGATGTTTTGTGTTTTTCACTAATGATTATGCGAATCAAGTGACAGGTGTCACACTGCTGCCGTGGTCAGGATGAGAGCTCAAGGTGACCACTGGGCTGATACTTTTGTCCCTCCATGGGAAGCTCTGTGTAGATTTATGGAAAGTGTAGAATTAACAACATTAAACTTGAGAGCACAAGACTTAGAATTTGGGAAACACTGGTGTTTGAAAGTGACAGCTGTGATGGTAGGCATGGCAATATGAGGAGTTTTAAGCTTTTAAACAACATGTTTATTACTTACACTGCTTTTTCTAATCCTAAATCTCCCAGTTTTGATTGCCATTGCCAGCTGGTATGAATGGGCTATTTAAATGGACCATATTTATAAATTTGGGCACTTGGATATTAGTGGAGAGTTCATTTCAATCTTGTAGCAGCTTGAATTGATAATCGTATGACAGAATGCTGGGCTTTACCCATTTAGCTCAGACGCTGATGTTTTTAACCATGTTGGTGGGGGGTGTCACATCTGTATTCATTTGGAGCCCACCCCTTCAGAGGTCTACTTCCTCCATCTTTAGGCATGCATTTTGGGGAGAGGAGGGGGGGCGTGGCAGGTCTTTCTGAGGGTGGTTTGTATCACTACTTTGCAGATGATTATACATTTGAAACCATTACTTGACAGATCTGCCATCTAATGTCACATTGCCTTTAGCCATGTTGTGCACTGTCTCACATAAGTCCTGTCTTACAATGCTCAGCCCAGGAGGGTTTGCGTGGTGCCACAGTGTTCTATTAACAGCATAACATATTACTTTTTATTTGCACTATAAAAAGAGTGAGGAGTTGAAAAACCAGTGTCCTAGAGGAAATGGGAAACTAATTCTGATTCATGGCCTCCACTGGAACCATCTATCAGTCTTTCCCCTTGTTCAGCGTGTAGAAATAGCCTTCATCCCACCTGCCCCTTTAATCTTTATTTCTTCTGTGCCTTAGCAACCCACAGCATATCTTTAATGCTTCTCACCACACCCCTACTCGTCCTAGGAGCAATTCCTTTCAAAGAAAGTGATTAAAATGTATGAGCATTCACTGGCCATGGCTGCCTCGGATAGGGCCACCTGTATCGTTCAAACACAGCAAATGACAATTAACCCCAAGTGCTTGCTGGCCTCAAGGAGGGACCTTGGCTCCACTGGTGTGGAACTAGAAAATTGGGTTTTCAGTAGGACCTCTATATAGGACGGAGGGAGGTGGGGCCAGGGGGAGGTGGGTATGTTCATACATGTACTTGATTTTGAAGAGCTCAAGAATAGATCGCTATACAACAGTGCAGCCCAAGTCTGCTGTGTAGTGTGAGGATGGGGATGTAGGATGGAAAAATGCTATTTGGTGGCACTCATATAGATGTGTTCAGTATGTGAGGGGTGAGTTGTCCCTGGTGTTTAGGAGCCATTTACCGACTTAAGAACGTGGAGTGGTGTGTGAGTGCTGAACATTCAATCATATCTTTAGCTTGCCTGAGTATGTATTCATTGAGTATATTTGGCTTGAGCATCTATTGTGAATGTGTTGGTCACAGGGAGAGTTTTGCATAGTGGAGAGGCTGTAGGGCTTGGGATAGTATGTTTAATTAAAGATAATTCCCTTACTTGTGTGCTTCTGTTAAATAAATACATCAACAAAATTCCCTCTTAAGCATTTACATTTTGTTCCTTGCAAAGATTGGCGCAGGTGGAGATGGTCCTCAGGGAAATGAAGTTCCTGGTCTTTGCTGTGTGGGATTATTAGATGGATTTACATGTATATGTTTCTGTGCAGAGAAAAACATTCTGGGAGGGCAGACACCCAAATGCCACATATGGTTATATCTCCACGGCAGGATTATGGGAGACTAATTTTCTTCCTTCTATTTATTTGTATTTTCTAATTTTTCTGCAGTGAAATTGCTTTGCTGGAGTTATTTAAAAATAGTTTAAAAATAATAGCATTAACATTGAGTTGGAGGGCTGATTTATATACATAATTCTCTCTCTATAAAGAATAATCAGTTCTACTTCATATTTTCATCAGAAATGGACTTTCTTTGGCTGGGTGCAGTGGCTCTTACCTGTAATCCTAGCACTCTGGGAGGCCAAGGTGGGAGGATTGCTTAAGTTCAGAAGTTCGAGATCAGCCTGAGCAAAAGTGAGACCTCCGTCTCTACTAAAAATAGAAAAATTAGGTGGGCAAGCACCTGTCATCCCAGCTACTTGGGAGGCTGAGGCAGGAGGATTGCTTGAGCTCAAGAGTTTGAGGTTGCAGGAGCTGGGATGACACCCTGTACTCTAGCCTGGGTGGCAGAGTGAGACTCTGTCTCAAAAACAAACAAAAGAACCCAGAAAGAAATGGACTTTTTTTTTTCCCTTGATGAAAAAGAAAACAAAACATTCTTATAGACCACCCTTTCAATAAAGAGGAGAATTGATACTTAAATAAAATTCAATGGGGGTATAATGATTTCTGTTATGTATTGAGCATGTTCTGTATAAGAGGTACTTTACACATATCACTTAGTGACAACAGCACCACATGGTAGATGGAATTGTCCTCATTTTATAAACAGGTATAAAGAGGCTAACCAACTTGCACAAGTCTGAATAGCAGGTGAGTGCTGGGCTGGGATTTGAGCAAATGCCTGACTTTAAAGTTTGGTTCTTCCCGAGTGTCAGGCTGCTTCCCCCAGCATGGAGGCATCCAGGGTCCCTGAACTGGGGTCTTTTAAGTGTCTGCTGCACCTTGTAATTGCTGTTTGTCCCTAGACATTTCACACTGCCTCATGCCTGAATAGCACAATGATTCACACCTGTGCAACCTTTTGTCCCAAAGGATTGGAGTGTTACTATTGCTAAATTATCTGGTTAAAAAAAATCGACCCAAATAATAAAATCAGCCAACATTTATAGAGTGCTCACCATGCCAGATGTACTAAGTCTTTTATGTGAATTGTCTCATTATGTTTTACAACAGCCCTGGGAGGTAGATATCTCATTTTGCAGATGTAGAAATAGAGGTATCGAGATGTCAACCTGTCTAGGATCACCCAGCTAGTGAGTATTAGAGCTGGTTTTAGGACCTTAGTCACCTCCAGAGCCATATGCCTCAGTAGGACACAATGCTGAAGAAAGCATCTATTTCTGTCTTGCTGGGTTATGAACGGGAGGCCTCTCCCGCGATGTACCCCAAAATGTGGAGACTCTCTGGAGGAGAGGCTGGTATATGCTGAATCCCAAAGACTGTCTGAATCCTTTAGTGTCTAGCCTGTTTATGAATTCATAAATGGGTCCCTATGTGGGCAGAGTTCATCAATTAGCAGAGTTCTTTGCTAGAGATTACCTTGAAGTGTCTAATAAGCCAGTTTCCAGTAAAAAATAGATGGAGAAAGATAACTTAAGGAGCATGTTCTCTACTTCTCTGGATATGTTTAGTTCCATCCATGGGTGACAGTAGACTATGATAAGGTGACATTCTTAGACTACATGAGCTTAGCCATGGAAAACTGTCTTCATTAGGTTGTATTTATATGTTAGCCTTCTAATTGTTTTTGAAAGTTTCAACAAAATCATTTGCAATATATCCCTTATGTAATATCTGTAAGAAATTTTTCTCTTGAGTTTTGTACTAAAAAAATTTTGGTCTCCTTGAGAAGCTAGTTTGTTTTAGTTCTTTCCAAAATAATGAGAATTATGTAATTCAACCTAAATCCATCTTTACCATGACTGCCAGGAAGCTCAGCACCAGGTAGACAGTGTATTCAGTCATGAGGGGCCTGAGCTCTTTGGTGTCAGACTGCTTGGGCTGGAAACCTGATTCTTCTCCTCACTGACCAGTGATCATCAGCAAATTTCTTAACTTCCTTGTTTTCCAATTTCCTTACCTCTAAAATGGAAATGATAACACCATGTTTCCTTGAGTCTCAGCCATACAATTTGTTTTTTATATTTTAGTATCTCTGAAGTCAAAGTGTTTTGTCATAGCTTAATTGGCGGCAGCTTTTTCCTTATTAATGATTTCTTTCTTTTATTTTTTTTTTTGAGACAGAGTCTCACTTTGTTGCCCAGGCTAGAGTGAGTGCGTGGTGTCAGCCTCGCTCACAGCAACCTCAAACTCCTGGGCTCAAGCAATCCTCCTGCCTCAGCCTCCCGAGTAGCTGCGACTATAGGCATGCGCCACCAAGCCTGGCTAATTTTTTCTATATATATTAGTTGGCCAATTAATTTCTTTCTATTTTTAGTAGAGTCGGGGTCTCGCTCTTGCTCAGGCTGGTCTCGAACTCCTGAGCTCAAACTATCCGCCCACCTCGGCCTCCCAGAGAGCTAGGATTACAGGCATGAGCCACCGCGCCCGGCCAATGATTTCTTATATTCGTTTAAATATGGTACATTGGGTTACTGTAAGAACTACATGAGGTGCCATATACACATTACTTAGCACACGAACATAATTACCTTCTTTTCTCACACTCAGTCCCAGGAACCATGGTCATCCCTGTTGTTGATTCATCTACTTTTCTGCTCTTAACGGTTCTTCCCCTTTTATTTCAATTTTATTCATTTTATCTGTTTTGAAAGCCAAATGAATTGGAAAAAAAATAGACGGTGTTGTAAGATGCACTAATTATGACTACTACCAGGGGAAACTACCCGGAATAATAGAAAATAAAAATAAGAAATACCAATGTCTCGGATAAGAGAACAGCCAAGTCCATACCCACATGTTCTTGTACTACAGAAAAAGAAATGACGACCAGCTATTGTTAGGCTAATCCCAGGGACATCATTGAAAAAGTGGCTTGATTGAAATCAAGGATTATTTTTCTGGTTGGCGGTTGTGGGTCGCAGACAGTCTGAATTGAATCTCTTTCTCCTCGGCTGAGCATGATTAGGAGAGACTGTTTTATGTTATTTTATATTACTCTGTATGATACTTTTCTAGATGCTTTCACTTTTTTGTTCCCCAAATAGTTATTTTAATCTCCTGCTATTTAGTGGCTCAGTAGCTGCTGGAATGAGGATTGGGCATTTCTTCCCATTATTAACAAGGTATTTTTTAAAAGCTGTTTTCTACTTTGCCCCAGGTGTAGTTCTAGAATCCATACCTGATAGGTTGTCTCTCCTTGTGCCGTATTTCCGAAGCACTATGCTGGTGCCAGGTGGGAGGGAGCCAGATCAAATTGAAAGGAGCAGAAGTATGTTTGTTTAGTGCCTACCCTGTGCCGGACCCTTGCTTGGCAGTTGACACACACTGTCTCATTTGATCCTATGATAACAGTGTGAGCAGACATTGTCATCTTCTTTTTACAGATGAGGAGACAAGCTCACAGTGGTTAAGTAACTTGTTTAATATCACACAGTCAGTGAGTGCTAGATCTGTGATTTAAAAGAATAACAGACAGATTCCAAAGCCCATAATTTTTGCATTAATACTTCCCAAAGTCCTGTTCTCTGTCATTTGTTTGCTTATTCATACATCCATCCATTCATCAGGCACTCAATCAGTCAACAAATAGTTGTTCATTGCCTGCTTTGTGTCAGGCACTGTGCTGGATCCTTAAGATACAAAGGTGAATAAAACTCACATTACGGCCGGGCACGGTGGCTCAAGCCTGTAATCCTAGCTCTCTGGGAGGCCGAGGTGGGCGGATCATTTGAGCTCAGGAGTTTGAGACCAGCCTGAGCAAGAGCGAG
>VSMD01135673.1:0-100839 GCA_008750895.1 Mirza zaza | reverse complement strand
TTTTGAGACAGAGTCTCACTTTATTGCCCAGGCTAGAGTGAGTGCCGTGGCATCCGCCTAGCTCACAGCAACCTCAAACTCCTGGGCTCAAGCAATCCTGCTGCCTCAGCCTCCCAAGTAGCTGGGACTACAGGCATGTGCCACCATGCCCGGCTCATTTTTTCTATATATATTAGTTGGCCAATTAATTTCTTTCTATTTATAGTAGAGATGGGGTCTCGCTCTTGCTCAGGCTGGTCTCGAACTCCTGAGCTCAAAAGATCCGCCCACCTCGGCCTCCCAGAGAGCTAGGATTACAGGCTTGAGCCACCGCGCCCGGCCTAACAGTTATTTTAAATCCAGTTATTTGAAACACTTACAAAAGAAGTGTCCATGTGTCCATTGTTTAAATATTAAAAACTGATGGAATTTTCTTATTCTTCAAAGCCATAGTATTTCTAATAAAATGTTTCATCCCCCTACCTCCTCTTTTAAAAAAGTAAAATAATATGAAATTGAATAGAATAGAAAATATCTACTACCTATAGTGAGAACAGGTATTCTTTTGTCATACTTTCCTTGAAGTTATACCTGTGTGTTCGTTGGTGTGCATATGTCAGTCTATATGTGTGTATGTATAGTAATATGTTTTTGCACATTCGTTTGCTGTATTAAACATTTTACAACCAAAAATAATAGACAAACACTATTGAAATGTGTAATCATTTTCTACATATTACTTAAGGTCTTTCTTTTCAATATTAGTATTTAATTGAACCCTATTCAGCCATTATATCTTAGATAAATCACATCTTCACTACCCCACTCTAACAACACTTTCATGCTTATTTCTTGTTGAGATATATGAATTATTTCTTGTAATATGAACGAGCATATTACATAACAAGTGCTCAAGAGAGATTATTATAAAGAATGAAAGACTGTCTAACCAAATGAATGCCAGAATGGACCCTTTTCTGTGACTATGATTATATGGTTACTGTAGACCCTTCCTACATCATTTCCTCAAATGTCTGCCTCTCAACAGGGTAAATATCATATATGTAATGATAATTTTCTAAAATTCTATAATATTTAAACTAATAAACTGGGTAGTCTAATTGTTTATATTTTTCAAAAAAATTGCTTTAACCATTCATTTACAGTGATGTATCAGTGTATATAATTACTTGAAAATAGCACATATAGCCATATTGATAAGTACAGTGATATTGTTACCCCATGAAAGTATTTTTGAAACTGAAAATCACAATAATTACAATATCTATATACACATTATACCTATATTAATTAATGACATATTTTATCTGACATATTTGACAGTTTCTATATTTCATTTTTAAATATTTTAGAACCTGAGAGAAAAAGTTATGCACATATTAAATAAAAATATAAGTAACATATATTTGTAAATATTTCAGAAGGAAATTTTATTAAAGATAACCTTGTTGTCATTTTATTTAAAACTTCAAAGAATATGTTAAATCTTACTAAAAATAGAAAAAATTTATATTATTCCAGAGCCTCAAGATTTTATTTTTTTTGCTTTAAAGAAAAGCAAGATATTCAAGAAGCAAAATTGTGGCATATTTGTAGTATCTATTAATTATAATGAAAGCTGTAGTGTAGCTATTTGACAGCTTTTTGCATAGGTGTAGAACACATTATTATTATTTTTTTTTATTCAAGAAAATGTGTGAGTATAAACATTTTGATTACATTTTATATCTTTGTCTCTCCCTAGCAAGGGTTAAAGGTATGCTCCTCCCCTCCACAATGTTCACTGCCTCCCTCAGATGTGGGTCTACACCCCCAACTCCCGAATCTCTGGTGAACAACACCACACTTTGAGCACCATATTGATAATCGGTCAGTACCAATTTGATGGCAAGTACATGTGGAGCCCATTTTTCTGATCTTGTGTCACCTCACTTTAGATAACGGGCTTAAGCTAAATCCAGGATAGTATAGGCGGTGCTAGTTCACTGTCGTTTCTTAGAATTGAGTGATATTCTATTATAAGCATATACGAAATTTTAATAATCCACTTGTGAATTGACAGGCACTTGGGTTGTTTCCACGTCCTTGCAATAGTGAATTGTGCTGCCATAAACATTCAGGTGCAGATGTCTTTATGATAGAATGTCTTATGCTCTTTGGGTAGATGCCTAATAATGCTATTGCTGGGTCAAATGGTATTTCTATTTTTAGCTCTTTGAGGTATTCCAAATTCTTTTCCACAAAGGTTGCACTAATTTGCAGTCCCACCAGCAGTGTAAGAGTGTTCCTGTCTCTTGACATCCTCACCAGCATTTGTTGTTTTGGGAATTCTTGATATAGGCCAATCTCACTGGGGTTAGGTGATATCTTATTGTGGTTTTGATTTGCATTTCTCTAATCATTATTGTATTGCTTTTGAACTTCTAAATACAAGGTATATAGTGTTTAAAAACATAAAATTCAGAGTAGTTCAGGTTAAAGGACTTTCTGTATGTTGGTTTTTTCAACATTTTGTCCTAATTTTTAGCCAGAAAGACAAACACCATTTATAATTAATTCTTTAATTTTTTTTTTTTAAAATGTTCTTTAACTTTCAAAGCATTTCTTGTTGAAAAACAAAAGCTAAAACTAAAAGAGCCTGTTTCTCTTTTTATACGCAAGGGGAGATTTAGAAAACTAACAAGGCAACAAATGATGCAAAAAAACACATTTGAATTAACTGCTTGACATAGAAAGAAAAAGCAACTTTTAGGGTTACTCAGAATAGTAGAATTATTAGAACTGAAAGACTCACAATGTTAGCACACCATGTTTATTACACTAAATACATATAGATTGTCTAAACACGAGTTTCTGTTACTATGAGTATGTAGAATGTCTTATATGTGACCTACAAAAACTAGAAAATAATAGCCATTCAAATCATACCATTTTGAGCAGCAATGTTATCAGACATGACTAAACAGTCAAGTGGAACCTAACAGGAGAAATAAAGTCATCAGTTAGAAAACATTGAGAGAATATCAAGAGAGAGAGAGATCCTGACTGCACTTAAAATCTAACTTAGTGTTTATGAATGACAGATACGTTAAGATTCTTCCTTTTCCATAGTAAGAGATGTTTTCAAATACAGTCATGCATCACTTAACAATGGGGATAAATTCTGAGAAATGTGTCATTAGGTGTTTTTGTCTGTATGTGAACATTGCAGAATGTACTTAAACAAACCTAGACAGTACATATTAAATAGCCCACCTTAGCTATACAGTAGAGTCTATTGCTCCTAAGCTACAAACTTGTACAGCATGTTACTATACTGAATATTATAAACAACTGCAGCACAATGGTATTGATGTATCTAAACATATATATCCATAGAAAATGTACAGTAAAAAAGTAATATTATAATCTTAAGGGACCACCATTGTATATGCAGTCCATTGTTGACTGAAATCTTGTTATGCAGCATGGGACTGTAATTCAAATAGCCTAGCCTAATTAAGAATGCCCATAGAAAATATGAAGAAACATATTAAAAGCTGGCTGGCCAGGGCCTATTAATACTCATCGTTTCAGGCTAGGAAAGTAAATATAAAGTTGCCCTTGAGATGTAATAAGCTAAATATTAAGAAGTATGTTGCTAATGATCTGTGAGTTTTTGGAAAGGTGTTTCCTTTTGGAGGTACAGGACAAAGATCAAGCAAAGAATAAAAGAACATCCCCTCCCATAAAACAACTTAACTTCTGTTTCTTCACTTCCAAACTAGAAGTGATGTTTGAATACAGAGACATAATCATAGGCCAAGGAAACAAGCTGTTTTCAAGAACTCCTTACGTATGAGAACCTACGATAAATAAATCTGTGGTATTATGGAACCCATTGTCCTCCGATCTTTTATCTGGACTTATTTTAACAGGACAATCTAGGGCTTAGAATAAAATGTAATGGGAAAGAACTGCATTAGCCCACTTTGATGGATCTAGAGCTTTTTTACTCTATACTTATTACAGGTTGTGCACGGTTAAAAATATATTAATAAATGAGAACTGTTGTCTAAACATCTACAAAATGATGATGGCTATAAATAAAAGCAGTAATGCTCTATGTAGCCACAAAGCACTGTTGATGGAGTCACCTCAGGTCCCCCGTATCCTCACATCAAGCCATATTTACTCTAATCAAAGTCTCCCTAGTGTATATTCTCTTTGCATGTAAAAGTTCCTTTTTAGTTATTATGAAATGGAAGTAAAAATGGGCATTAAAAATGTTTAAACATTTCCTCTGGCATGCTTCAGGCTCTTCTGTTAGCAAGAATTCTTTAGGGAACCACCCGTCTGTGAATGGCCTTCCCGTACCTTAGAAAGTGAAGGCTTGTGCATAAATATATTAGAGAGATTTAGAAAAGGTAGAGTGAGAGTTCACTGGATTATCATCATCTCTAAAAGACGCATGGTTAGGTCTAGAAATGTAAAGTGCAGAAGAATATTATACATAAACTCAGGCTTACCTCAGTCAATAGCCATGAAGGATGCACAAATACTCCAGCACATCAAACCCTTCTCAAGTCTAATGATTCTAAAATCATTTGGTCATGTGTTCACGTATTTACTCATTCTTTCTCTCATTTGTCATATTAATTTAGAAGACATTTGTACCAGTTACTGTCCTAAATAGAAGGATTTTCCATAAGGGAAATAGCCTACATTTAGTTTACATTTATTGAAATTGGGTGTTTAAAATTTACTTCTTACTCAGATAGGGAAGACGGCAAGAAAAGCAGGCTTGGGAAGTGGGGTGAGGAATATCAAATTTAATATGCTATTAGATATCCAAGTGGACATGACATGTAGAAAATGGAACATTTTAGTTTAGTTCAGAGGATAGATTCAAACTAGAGGTTTGGTCAAAATGGATAAGACCAAAAACTGACTATTTAGTTTAACAACATGAAGGTCACTGATCTTGTCAAGAGCACTTTGAGCAGAGATATGATAACAAAGTACTGATTAAAATTGGTGCAAAAGAGGGAAAAAAAAGACAAAATGAAGATAATGAGTATAGGTAACTCTTTCCAAAAGTTTTACTTTTAAGGACATAGATAGGACAATAGCTAGAGAGAGAAATGAGGTCAATATTGGGCACATTCGTATACAGGTAGAAATATGTAAAGAAAGGGAGAAAAATAATGATGGAGAAGCACAACAAAGCAATTGATAGGATGCTTTTCTTAAGAATGTAAGTGAAACGAAATCTAATGCACAAGTAGGTTACATGGAATTTTATTGGACCACAGATATATGTATTGATAACAAAACAAAAAAGAGAAGGCAGTTAATATGAAGGAAACATAAGTGGGGGGTGGGAAAAATGTGGTAATGGGAGATTTAAAAATTTATCTTCTGGTTGTTCCTTTTTTTCTTGATTTAGTGGGAAGTATGGTCACCAACTGAGCCAAAGGATAGGGGAACAATTGGTGGAGATTAAAAATAGTACAAAATGTGAAAGAGCCAGCCAGTAGAGAAGGAGATTGAATGGAGCAAGACTACATATCGTTTCTACAGTATGATGAGCCTATTTGGGGATAATAATCATAAATTTAATGAAAAACAAGTGAGAATTACTATGTAGCTTCTTTTTAAGTGTTTTTGTTTTGTTTTGCTTCAATTGCATGGATACAGGGGAAGGAGTGATATTGCAAATTGAAAGTATGAGGGTCACGTTGCATGGATACAGGCATGGAATAGACAAATAGCTACATTTTATGAGTATTACAATTTAGTCTAATAATCTATTTAGGTATTTAAAGAAGAGAGGATTAAACAAGTGATTTGAGCATGTATGCAAAAAAACACTTTTAATAATTGGATTGGTATAAAGAGGAAAGTGACGACAGGATGAATGTAAGATGCTAAGAAAGGATGATAGGATTACTGGACTATAAATTTGGATAATAAAATGAATAAATTGCAAAGATTGAAGATGGTGGGGAAAGAGTGATATTTGCAAATTGAAAGTGTGAGAGTCAGGTTGCAATTATTGTTAAGACAAGGCCTGGTGGATGATCATTGCACCACTACAGACAGGGGTTGAGATAGAATGCAAATTAGTATTATTGAAGAAAAGGAAGTCAAAATTGAGAAACCTAGCATAGTAGAGGGATATATATGTAGATTTATAATGGAATTGTTGTAGAGAATAGGTGAGCCTGATATTTTAAAGGAGCTAAATAGCATGCATGCTTCAGTAGAGATTGTCCACAAAATGTATCTGTACATGAGTATAAAACAGAGCCTTTCCTGGGTCAATATTTTACTGACTGTGAAAACCTTTATGCATCACCAGTAGTCTGGGATTTTGTGCTTATTGCTATCTCATCCTCCAAGTGCCAACTCATCGATTCTCAGAGAACTAGGAATCCCACACATGAATTGAACAGTGCTTTCTTATTGGTTTGCAAAGTGCTGCACTCGAGCCCTTCTTTTAATCTATAATTTCTAGTTGATAAAATTTAACTCCTAATAAAAATACATATACTTTCATAGAGCGAAAGACTCAATAAAGACAACAGAGTGAAGAAGTTAGAGTGATCTTTGTTTAAAGATAAAAAGAGGTGGCATATAATAGAAGAAAGAATAAGAGAAAATAGAGAAAATGAAACTTAGAGAGGTCTAGAGGTGTATATAGAGAAATGAACCCTCAGATAGCCAGTTAAAGAGATACACAAGCAAAGAAAGATGAATATAAGAGTTAATATAAAGCAGAGAAATACATAAAAGACTTGAAAAAAGATAGAAATTTTGAACAAAAATGCTACTTTTCTCTTGTGTTAAACAAAAGAAAGTATTAGTCTTGAGGCATGTTCCCATTTCTATGTATAAAAAGTTTTATCAGTTCTCTCTTTTACTATAAACAAATATTGATAAGATGACTTTTGTATCTAATCTAACTTTTGTATCTTTTGTATTTTAATCTATAGTCAGACACCACCAACACCACTGAGATTTTAGACTTTCTATGTTAAAATGTTGTATCTCTGAAAAATTAAAGGAGCCAATAAGTGTATTTAAAGGTAGTTACACTAATAGACCTAATATCTAAGATTTAATTTTAGACACATTTAAGAGGAAAATATTCATTCAAATTTTTAAAATGCATGTTAATTTCAAAAGAAAATAAAATTTTATTGTTGGAGACAGAAATTATTTTTTTCCATTAAGAAATTGTAAGACATGGGCCGGGCGCGGTGGCTCACGCCTGTAATCCTATCTCTCTGGGAGGCCGAGGTGGGCGGATCTTTTGAGCTCAGGAGTTCGAGACCAGCCTGAGCAAGAGCGAGACCCCATCTCTACTATAAATAGAAAGAAATTAATTGGCCAACTAATATATATAGAAAAAATGAGCCGGGCATGGTGGCACATGCCTGTAGTCCCAGCTACTTGGGAGGCTGAGGCAGCAGGATTGCTTGAGCCCAGGAGTTTGAGGTTGCTGTGAGCTAGGCGGATGCCACGGCACTCACTCTAGCCTGGGCAATAAAGTGAGACTCTGTCTCAAAAAAAAAAAAAAAAAGAAATTGTAAGACAGAGAAAAAAATAACTGTAGATACATGTTAGCATGTTAACTAAGTTGACATTATTTTGACAGATGAAATCACAACTGAGATTAGATTGAGAAGACATAAAAGTATCATTGAAGAATTCTGTGTTTAAACTAAGAGGAATGATATTATTAAACAAATATATGAAGGATTATGACATTCCTAAATAATTTTTAAACACGACAAAATTAGTGATGTAATTTATTTAAATGTTGTACCTCATATGAGTTCATTGACTAATGAACATTGTTTGACTATACTGTTTATCTACTTGAGTAATTCAGGATTTGAGTACTTTGTGAAGCAACCTTTGAATGTAATATATATCAAAATTATATCTGCCAAAATGTAATTCATGACAAAGTCTTGCTCATACTTCCATTCTCAGATTTATAAAGACTTAGTATTTTTTATATGTTTTGAACTGCATCTTTGCTATTAAACTACAGAAACATCTTAAGGGTATGGATTTTTTTGTTTGACTATTTACGTGATTATTTGTTTTACTTTGTAAACAACGATATGATCTTTAAATATATTATGGATCTTATGTAATACAAGCAAGGGCTGTTTCATAAGTTTAGATGTAGATTTTCTGATTGGTTTTTAGGCAGTCCGTTGTCTTGGCAGCACACTGGGCTTTTTGTTATTGAGCTGTTCTGAACTCTTTGCACTTGCTACCTTGCACTTTTATTTCTCTTCTCACATACAAGTGTCCCCTGGAGCTTTACAGAGTCTCTCAGATGGTAACCACCTGATCAATATTTCCTCCTTGATTGATATGATTGTAGAACACAAAATACTACTGCAGGAAGTATAGGATGGGCTTCTCTATTGAGTTACACATTTCCATAGGATGGAAGAGGTTTTATTTTATTTTATTTTTTTTTATAATTTATGATAGTGGATATCCCTACCCTAGAATTATTTTACTTCTCTTTTTGCCTTTTCTTTTATTCCTGTGTTCTAACTCTGCTTCTTCAGTGGGTATGCATGTGTGTTTCTCCTTGCTTGTCCAACATTTGGCGTTTTTATACATTCCAAAGGCAATATTTGATAGTAATTAAAAATACACTCTTTTGGCACCAGGTTCCCTGAGTTGAATGCTGAGTTATCAGCATTATTAATTATTAGGAGTGTGCGTATGTGACCTTTATTAAGTCACTTAACCTCTTTGTGTTCCATTTTCTGCATCCATATGCTGAGAACGAGAATTATAGGATTTAGAATTAAGGTTCTCTTAAGACTAAATTAATCTTTCAAAGAGTTTTGAATATTGCCTGGCTTACTCTAAATCTTTTCTTAGTGGGTATTAGCTGTCATTCTTGTCTTTTACTCTGCCACTCTCATTATGCATCTGAACCTATTTATCCTATCTGGGCTTCTACTTCAACCACTACTTCTTAGTATGAATGATGAGCCTAGCCAACAATATCTGTCTTGGAAGCATCATTTTTTTGTGTGTGTGTGTTCAGTATATCACTGGAAACATAGAAATCCCTCAATGAATATTTATATATAGATATAATTTTAAAATTCAACATATATAAGTAAATTGGGCTAAATCCATTTGCTAGAAAGAGTGAAAATAAAAGGTAGAACTAGGCTACAAAACTCATCTTAAGGTAGTCACATTACCATATAAAGATTTAAGGCTCTAATATGTTTGTTAGAGCCTTTCTTAAGTGTAAAGGTTTTGTAAATCACTTCTTAAATACCATTCAGATAATTCCCAAATTCTAGATTTCATAATCTGAGGAGAACAATAGAGAGAATTAATGAAGACATTCATTCATTTATTAATTATTTATCAATTTCTTCATTCAGTAGGTAACTAGTACATGGTGGCTCTAGGTGAGTTAGAAAACCAGATTCTCTGCAACCTAGAAGCTTATACATACTTATGGAAACATAAAACATATACACCAAAATTTAAAAATTATTGATAAAACAAATTATAAATGCATAAAAATGCAACAACAATGTCTATAATGCATCCCTCCTGCATATTCTAGACTGGAACCACCTAATTATTTATCTTTCCTCCCAATATCTTTTATTTACTGGTTGTTCTAGCATCTCCTTTATCCTAACATGTCCTCCTTATTATTACTTGCTCCCATTTTGCATAGAGAATGTTTGAGCCAAACTAGAAGAGTCCGTCCTTCCCTGATGCCCCCTGGTCTTCTGTATGTGGGAACACCTTTCTGTTCACATGAAGCATGAAGCATTCAAGTGCCATCGCTAGCAATGTCTGATGCCAAACTAAACCTAAATCATTAAGTAATTTTATTAAAAGGCCTATATTTTAATTTGTTCAGTACTGAGGAGAAGAAGTAGTGATGACTCATGACAATAATATTGTTTGTCATGAAGATGGGTTGGAGTCAGTTTTCTTTTCCTTTGATCATAGAAGTTAAGGACAGATATGTACTTTGCAATCCTAGAGACTCACATTGATTTTGAAGAATTAGAAATCTTTTTTTTTTTTTTTTTACATTATTGAATGAACTCTCAAATAATTTTATGGAAGCTTATTTTCACTCTGTAATTAAGAATGGAAATCACTTGTATGTGTGGCTGAAACCTGAAGAACAATAGAATACAAATGGCTTAGATCTCTTCCAACCCAGTTTCCAGGATTGCCTCTAAGTTTCTTCAGCTGTGAGATGTGATAATAACGGTCCCCATTTATAAGGCTGTGGTGGGGTTTAAACAAAGTAACACATCTAAAGAGCTTAGCAGTGCTTGACACTCAGTATGGGGTCAAGATCCTGAGGTTCTAGGTTTAAATTCAGCTAATGATTCACATCAATCCCAGCTCCTGGGTCTTATCTTCTCAGCCCATGCCTGTGACTTTTTTCAGTGTTCTGATCTCTTTTACTGCTCTTAGTCCATTGTTCAGTTCTCTCTTAAAGACATTCTAAAGCTCACACAGCAGTACTGTGTTTTACATTCTCATAGAACAGTTAGGATAATAGTTCCTTTCTTCTAAGTGAAATTTATATGTGTTTGGTGATTTCTAATTCAAATGCAAAAGTAAGTAGGTTAATAGTCCAGCATTTGAAGTTGGAGACTTTCTGAGTTCAACTCCAGACACTTTATATACTTTATACTTTGGCAAGTTACTTAACTTTATCTTTTACCTGAGTACAAGATTCAGAAGGAAGTAGACTTAACCATATGCAGGAGTTCCCTCTTTTATTTTCATTTGTTTTACATAGTTTTAATCTAAAGCTTTCTGTGTGCCAGGTGATGTTTTAAGTATTTGCAAACATCAATTCATTTATATCAGTACTTTCCAGTACAGAAAAAACAAATAACATATTGGTTGGTGAACAGCATATTTAGTGGAATCCTTTTTCAATAATATTAGTTTTAAATATTTGGGTACAATTTAATTTTGTCTAGGAGTCTTTGGACTGCAGCCATTGACAGCCAGGGGGATTCTCTGCAGGTAATCTGGGGAATCTTTTGTCCTCCTCACTGTGTCTGGTCATTGCTTAAGCTTCTCCATGACAATGAATCAGGAAAGGGCCCTGGCATGCTGTGTTTTTAGGAGCCCTGCATGATCAAAGAGCAAGTCGTGCAAATTAATAGATTTGTCTCAAATAAACACAATAAAATCTCATGTATTCCATAGACATGAAAACCCTTGTCGACTTAGCAGCCAAATTCTCTGTTTAAAGACTCAGAATCACAATGAAGCAGAATTTGGAAAAGACATGACGTCTCCTGGGTCGGAGTCTGAACAAAGCTTGCAATTTATTTACAAGCTCAATAAATAAATGTGGCATCACATCAGTTGTTCAGTATTCAAGGGATAAATTGAGACACAACTGCTCAAGTTTTCCTGACCCATTATGACCCAAATAATGTGAATTAATTCACATTTTTTCCCTAAGAAATAAAACTTGTTTTATAAATAATCTTGAAAAAATTATAACCTCATAGTAGAAAATAGCTGACCTACAGTGGCATTTATCAAAAATTATTTTACCTCTATCACTTTTTAGGGAGAGATAAAGATATACATTGTAACCAAAATGTCTGGAAAAAAAAATCTGTAATCGTGAAGTGGGCAGGGGGAGGAACGAGGAGGGGAAGGGTATATACTTACACAGTGGGTTCGGTGCGCACCACCTGTAGGCTGGACATGCTAGAAGCTCTGGCATAGGGGGACAGAGGAGGGGGCAGGGGCAAGATATGTAACCCTAACAATATCTGTGCCCCCATAATATGAAGTAATAAATAAATAAATAAATAATATTTTACTAAAATTATATATATATCATAATATTTTTCCTATATGGATGTTTTCATACTTTATTTCAGAATCATATATCTTTAGTATTAAAGGAAATATTTCGTGGTATTATTATCCCTAATGTATTGGCTACATTTATACATTTAAAAAATCAGTATCTGGAGTTGGTGACTTCCTGAGTTCAACTCCAGACACTTTATACCCTTTTTACTTAGGCAAGTTACTTAACCTTACCTTTTAAGTGAGTATAAGAGTCAAAATTACTTCACAGAGTGCTGCAAGAATGAAATGAGTTATTGAATTCTCATCCAAATATTTAACAAGCTTATGCTGCCTGCTGTGTCCTGAGTAATGATGCCCTTAGTCTCCGAGAAGAATGTCATGTCCTCTGCCACCATTTATGAAACTTTGTAATCAGGTTAGTTTAGCTTACAAGCAGAGTAAAATCTCAAACTCTTCACAGTTATAGACCACATGATAAGCACTCAATAAATATTATCTATTACTATTATTATTTAATGAAAAGAAGTCATAACAGAAATAGTACTCACTGTAAAATTTCCAAAACTATGAATAATTGTATATCAATTGACTAAAACAATCTTACAACATGCATTTACAGTTTGTTTTCTTTAT
The DNA here is from genome assembly GCA_008750895.1 of Mirza zaza. Classification (NCBI taxonomy): domain Eukaryota; kingdom Metazoa; phylum Chordata; class Mammalia; order Primates; family Cheirogaleidae; genus Mirza; species Mirza zaza. The sequence continues at coordinate 88,341 of VSMD01135673.1, read as the reverse complement.
TCTTTTTTTGAATGACAAAATGTTTAGGTTAATCAAACTGTGATTTAGCTACTTGATGCCTTCATTTAATTATGGCCTAATGCAAACATTTTCTATCATGAAAGTCGCAATTTCCTACACACACACATAGCTATAGATATATAAAATGTATTCCTAAGCATAAAATCCTGACATACCAAGATATAGCCTTTAAAAAAATATAATAAACAAAATTGGAAATTGGAATATTGATTCCATGCCTTACCAAATCATTTGTAGGCTTTCTATATAGAAAATAAATCAAAATAATAAAATCATGCTTGAAAGTAAATTTTATTACCTATAATTTGTATAAAATCATTCATCTAGATGATGATGTTGTTGAAGATGAAGCTGTTTTGATTGATATAAAAATTGAATACTAGGACTTATGCATAAAAATATAGTCCTATTAACTTCAGTCTTCTTTTGTTCATTTCACTTTCTTTTTATAAAATTGATAATATCTTGATTGCAAAAGATAATTACATGTAGTCAATGTTTTAAGAACTCACGTAGCAAACTCAGAATATTCTTCAATTTAACAGGATGGTAGGAGCACATTTACTCTGAAGTCAGTACAAAAGTTAGTTAATTGAACAATTCAGTGAATTAGTGGTTGCCTATGTGTTAAAACTTGGTATAAAACATATTTAAGTTAATATTTTATCTTTATTATAGTTTTAAAAGTATTTCAAATGTATTACAAATAAATTAAAAACAATGATTTATTGAGCCTCTAAAGCTCCTTAAAGTTCTGGTGAAATAAAACAGTTGACTCTTAAATAATATGAATTTGAAATGCATAAGTCAACTTATATGGATTTTTTTTCAATAAATATATAGATTAATATTTTGGAGATTTGTGACAATTTGAAAATCTCACAGACAAGCTGTGTAGCCTAGAAATATTGAAAAAATTAAGAAAAAGGTTATGTCATGAATGCATAAAATGTTATGTAGATACTAGTCTATTTTATCATTTACTACTATAAAACATAAATTATTATAAAATGTTAAAATTTATCAAAATTGACACACACAAACACAGATCACACATAGCTCCATTTGCAGTCAAGAGAAATATAACCAAACATAAAGATGTAGTATGAAATAATAATTGCATACAATTAACTGCAGTATGTAATGTACTACTGTAATAATAGTGGTGAGCTCAAGTATGAGAATCTGCCTAAAATGCCATGGGACCCTAATTTCTGTGTGAGCAGTTCATGTCTCCAATGAATTGTGTAGCAGAGTAAAAGGTGATTTCTCATGAGTTCTTGCATATTTCTCGTTGTGTTTAGTGTAATACCGTAAACTTTGAATAACATTATTAGACTTACACCAAATGCTACTAGTGATGATGGAAGTGCTCATAAGAAGCAGACAGAAGTCCTGACATTAAAAGAAAAAATTGAATTGCCTGATATGTGCCATAAATTGAGGTCTGTAGCTACAGTTGCCTGCCATTTCAGACACACGATTCATTTTGTAAACAGATGGCATAAAATTACGGCATCAATAAATATAGTACAGTACACTGTAAATGTACTTTTTCTTCCTTATGATTTTCTTAATAACATTTTATTTTCACTAGCTAGTTTTATTGTAAGAATACAGTATATAATACATGTCACAAAATATGTGTTAATTGACTTTACACTATCAGTAAGGCTTCCAGTCAATAATAGTAAGCTATTAGTAGTTAAGTTTTGGGGGAATGCAAAGTTATACATGGATTTTTTAGTGTGCAGGGGTTTGTCTTAAGCCTCATGTTGTTCATATCCTGGATTGTCGATTTAAGTATCAAAGAAACATGCTTCTTGAAGCTTAGCTCTCCTATCATTGTTTCTCTTGTCAATTGAATATATATATATATATTTTTTTTTCTGTTAATAGTGTTATAAATTCACTGTTAAAAACCATTATATTTATGGCTTTACTCATTGTAGGAAAGTTATATTCCATAGCATAAAATATAAAACAACTATGGCAATGCTTCCAAGAAAGTAATTGTGTTATCATTTCAATATAAAAACACACTTCTGGCCTATTAAGCACACAATTCAGCCCCTATAACTGCTTCATCTCACTGGGGATGGTGTGACACTTGATCTGTAGCCACTTTTCCACAAAAGGTGAACGGTTTTAGGCAGTTGTCAAAATTTCTTCAGTCTATATATTAATCTTTCACAAGCCATCTTTTTAAAAAGAGTACATTGTGATATAATAGGAAATCCTTTAAGTATGGCTACATGGCTGCAGATTTTTTAAAAAGCTTTAAGCGTGATATTTGGGGCTTTACAAATAACTGCATTGTCAGTTTATATATTATCTAGCTCAGTTCTTTGTCCTGAGTTAGAGATATGATGATTAAAATATAGGGAGGAAAGACTATCCAGCTTTTCCACAAATACACCATAAGGATAGATTCTTATATTTTAATTTGATTGCAGAGTCTGGAATGATAGACTACATTTTTCTGCTGCATGTGTAAAGCTGAAGGTTCACTAAGAAAGGAAAAGTACTCCTTATACAAGTGACAAAGATCTTTAACAGAAATTATGACATGTAGATATCTACTGATGTGTAACAAACTACTCCAGACACATTGGTATGAAGAAACAACCTTTATTCTTATGCTCAAAGTTTCTGTGGGTCAGGAAATCAGACAGGGCTCAGAGTGGATAACTTGTCTCTGCTCCATGTTTTCTGGAGGCTCATAAGGGAAAATTTGAAAGGCTCAGGGTTTATCTAATTGGTTGACTACTGAAATCCTATAGAGGCTTCCTTCCTCATGTATTTGGAGTTGGGGTTGAGACAGCTTGAAGCCTGGGCTCAACTGTTCCTGTTAACTAGAATTCCTATATATTCTGCTTCCTTACAAACACGGCAACTTCAAAGTTTACATGGCAGCTCAGGGCTCAAAATATAGAAAGAAAGTGGCAAAGCCATTTTTGTTGTTGCCTTGCAAGTTACAGTGTCATTTTTATTTTACCCTATCAATCACAAGTCTGACCAGATCCAAGTAGAGGGTACAGAGATGCCACTTTACTATTGGAGGATGGTTACAAAATTCAAATTAAAAAACGTCATTGAATTTAATTTTTAAAAATTGGAAGAGAGATATATGAATAATGATATAAAATATAGCAATATATAGTTAGTTTTGAGTTAAGTCAATTTTCTGCTCTTCCTTTTCTCCAAAAATAGCTCAAAATTCAGGAGTATCTTGGGCATGCTACCAAGAAGAAGATATAGGATTTTTTTGTTCAATGATTTTATTCTTTAATAATTATTTGGGTATTCTTCAGGAGAATAATAGCAAAATAAATGTTTCAAAGCCTAGTAAAACTAAACACAGAGAGTTTATACAAATGTCCAGGGATAAAATAAATAATTCTGAGGTAGAGAAGAAAAATTAAAAGTGAATTCACCTAAGTACATAACATCTCAGTGATTTTACATTTTTCTGTCACAAACCAACAAGGATCTTACTAATAATATACAGAGGGAAGAGGTTTGGGTTGATTTTCATGTCAAAAATATAGATCTGATAGGATCAAAGATATAATATTAGGGTGCATGATAGCATTCAATGCTTATATGGCAGTCTTGATCTCTTGTAATAAACACAAAATTCTTTTGCTGAAAAAAGTTTCATGCTTCTATATTTAGTATTTGTGAACATTTTGATAATTTTTTAAAAGCACCATTTTGTAGTAATTTCAAGCTCATTTAACCATATCACAACCTGATGGAGAGAAATATTAATACTGCTTCAGTTGACCTAGCTAGAGCAGAATATATATGAACCATGCATAGAACAAGAAATGTTTTTGTTTATACTCCTATATTAAATTATATCCTTTGGAGGGTTTTTTTTTTAATATTGGAGAGTTTCAATTAATTGCTCTGAATGAAAAATCTCACTCTTCTTACAAACTGAGATTATTTCTGACAATTCACCGAGAGTAAAATAGTTCATCTATGAAACTGTGTTAATTCAACGATACTCTCCATCTTCCAAACCCTTCCACTTTCACATTCCAAGAAAGGACCAGAGGTTGGTATTATCTTTCTCTGTAGCTAAAATCAGACACAAACGTGATGGATCTTAATTCTATACTGAAATTTTCAAACATTTAAATTGAGGACATTTTTATACTTCTAAAAATCATCCAGGACTCTAAAGAGCCTTTGTGGGTTTTTTTTTTTTTGGGGGGGGGTTATATCTATTGATAATTATTATATTAAAAGTTAAAAGTGAGGAAGTTTTATGAGAATTTCTATTTTTATTTCAATAGATTTAGAGGGAACAAGTGTTTTTTGTTAAATACATGAATTATATAATGCTGAAGTCAGGGCTTTCAGTGTACCCATCACCAGAATAGTACATATTGCAACAGAATTTGTCCCTCAACATACCAACATACCAACATCACCTCTTCTTTGAGAAATCTCCATACTTTTTTCCATAGAGTTTTCATTAGTTTACATACCCACAAATAGTGCATAAGCATTCCCTTTTCACCACATCTGCACCAACACCTATTCTTTTTTTAACTTTTTAATAATGACCATTCTGACGGGGTAAGGTGGTATCTCATTGAGGTTTAAGTTTGCCTTTTCCTGATTATTAGTAATATTGAGCAATTTCTCATGTTTGTTGGATATTTGTCTATTTTCTTTTGAAAAAAAATTGTTCATGTCCTTGGTCCATTTTTTGATGGAGTTATTTTTTTTTCCTTGGGAATTTGCTTGCATTATTTGTAGATTCTGGATATTAGCCCATTGTCACATGAACAGTTTGTAAATATTTTCTCCCATTTTGTGAGTTCTCTGTATACACTTCTGATTATTTTCAATGCTGAACAGAAACCTTTTTGGTTTAATTTAAAGTTCCATTTATTTATTTTTATTGTTGCTATATTTGCTTTTTTGGATCTTAGTCACAATTCTTTGCCTAGCACAATGTTCAGAAGAGTTTTTCCTATATATTTTTGTGTAGAATTTTTTTATGGCTTCAGGTCTTACATTTAAATATTTAATCCATCTTGAGTTAATTCTTATATATGGTGAGAGAGAGGGATCCAGTTTTATTCTTCTGCATGTGGATATACAATTCTCCTGCACCATTCGTTTTTTTAGATTTTTTTTAATTTCAGCATATTATGGGATAAAAATGTTTAGGTTACATATATTGCCTTTGTCCCACTTGAGTCAGAGCTTCAAGGAAGTCCATCACCCAGAAGGTGCTCACTGCACCCATTAGGTGTATATATACCCATCCCCTTCTCCCAACTCCCATCTGCCCGACACCTGTTGAATGTTATTACTATATGTACACATAAGTGTTGATCAACTAATACCAATTTGATGATGAATACGTGTGGTGCTTGTTTTTCCATTCTTCTGATGAGTCACTTAGTAGAATGGGCTCCAGCTCTATCTAGGACAATACAAGACTACATCACTGTTGCTTTTGTGGCTGAATAGAACTTCATGGTATAAATATATCACATTTTATGAATCTACTCATGTATTGACGGGCACTTGGGTTGTTTTCACATCTTTGCAATTTGTGAATTGTGCTGCTATAAACATTCTAGTACTGATGTCTTTTTTATAGAATGTCTTTTGTTCTTTTGGGTAGATGCTCAGTAATGGGATTGCTGGATCAAATGGCATGTCTACTTGTAGCTCTTTTAGGAATCGCCATATTACTTTCTGCAAAGGTTTGCAGTCCCACCAACAGTGTATGAGTGTTCCTATCTCTCTGCATCCATAACAAAATTTGTTGTTTTAGGATTTTTTGATAAAGGCCATTCTCACTCAAGATAAGTGATATCTCATGTGGTTTTGATTTGCACTTCCCTGATAATTATAGATCAATAGGATGTCACTTCCCTGGAATATGTTTTGTCTCCTTTGTCAAAAATCTGTGGGTTTTAGCTATGTGGCTTCATTTATGGATTATCTGTTCTATCTCATTGATCTAAGTGTCTATTTTTATACCAATAATATGCTATTTGTTTACTGTAGCCTTATAGTGTACTTGTAGTCAAATATTGTGATGCCTCCAGATTAGTTCCTTATGCTTAGTATTGTGATGCCTCCAGATTAGTCCTTTATACTCTAGGATTGCTTTGGCTATTTTTATTTTTTATTCACTGTGGAAGTTGAGATTATTTTTTCTAGATCCATGAAAAATTATGTTGTATTATAATTTGATGAGAATTTAATTGAATCTGGAAATCACATTGGGCATTGGGGACATTTTAATAGTGTTGATTCTTCCAATGAATGAGCATGGTATGTTTTTCCATTTGTGTCACCTATGGTTTCATTCATCAGTTTATTGTAGTTCTTGTTGTAGAGATCTTTTGCCTCCTTGGTTAAGTATATTCATAGATACTTTCTCTGCAGCTATCATAAAAGGTATTTGGTAATTGATTTTATTCTCAGCTTGACTGTTATTAGTAAATAGAAATGCTATTGATTTGTATACATTAATTGTGTAACCTGGAAATTTACCGAATTTATTTATCAATTCTAGGAGTCTTTGGTGGATTCTTCTGGGTTTTCTAGATATAAGATCATGTTGTTGGTAAGAAGGGATAATTTGACCTCCTCTTTCCTGATTTGGGTGACCTTTATTTCTTCCTCTTGTCTGATTACTCTGGCTAGGAGCCAAAGATCATTCAGCAGCAGGTGGTTTAATTCCCATGTATTTGTGTAGTTTTGAGATTTCCTCTTAGAATCGATTTCTAGTTTTATTCCACTGTGGTCTGAGAAGAGACATGGTATGTTTTCAGTTTTTCTGAATTTTCTGAGACTTATTTTATGGAATAACATATGATCTATCTTGGAAAATATCCCAAATGCTGATAAGAAGAATGTATATTATATTCTGAAGTTTTGAAGAATGTGATACAATTGTTAGGTCCATTTGTTCTAGAATCCTGTTTTAAGTCCAGTGCTTCTTTGTTGATTTTCTGCTGCAATGTTCTGTCCATTTCTGTCAGTGGAGTGTTGAAGTTAGTGGCTATTATTATGTTACTGTTTATTTCCTTGCTTAGATCTAGCAGAATTTAGTTTATGAATGTGGGAGTTCCTGTGTTAGATGCATATATATTTAGTATTGTTGTCTTCTTGTTGAATAGCTTCTTTGTCATTATATAATGACCATCTGTGTCTTATACAATTGATATAAAGTCTGTTTTATCTTAAATGAAAATATCTACTCTTGCTTGCTTTTGGTTTCCATTTGCATGCAATATTTTTTTCACCCCTTTACCTTAAGTCCATGAGATTTGTCAGTTAAATGGGTTTTTTGGAGACAGCATATGTTTGGGTTGTATTTTTTATCCATTCAGCCAATCTACCTATTAATATATCATTTAAGGGGAGCATTATGACCATTCCAATGTTAGTATTGTGATGTGAGATACTGTCCTGTTGTTCTGTTCCATGTATAGAGTACTTTTATGCTTATATTGTACTGTAGGTCTAGTGGTTACGAATTCCCTTTGTGTTTACTTGTCTGGGAAATACTTTATTTCTCCATTTATGAAACACTTTTGCAGAATACAAGGTTCTCGACTGACTGTTATGCTGTTGCGGCAGCTCCCTAGTGTGGTGACGCTGCACGCCCCTGCGCTGCGCTGGAATAAACCCTCCTCTTGCTTTTACATCAAGTTCTGGTCTCCGTGTCTTTGTGAGTGGTCGCCAAGGTCCAACATTTGGACCATAAAGACTAAAATGGAACCTCAATCCTTTCTGGCTTGAAAAGTCTCTGCTGATAAGTCTGATGGGTTTTCCTTTGTAAATTACTTGATGCTTTCATCTTCCAGATTGTAGCATTTTTCTCCTTCACTTTGACTTTGGCCAGACTGATGACTGTGTGACTTGGTGATGTCCTATTTGCCATGAATCTTCCATGCATTCGATGACCTTGTAGCTGAATGTCTAAATCTCTATCAATACCATGAAAGTTTTCTTCAAATGTTCCTTCAATTGGTTTTTCATGCTTTTTGCTTTTTCTTTTTCTCCCTAGGGATACCTGTGATTCTTATGTTAGCTTGCTTTACATAATTCCATATTTTTTGAAGTGATTGTTCATTCTTCTCGATCCTTTTTTCTGCATTTTTGACTGACTGGGTTAATTCTAAAGCCTCGTGTTCAAGCTCTGAAATTCTTTCTTCTGCTTGGTCTGGTCTGTCATTAAAGATTTCTACGGTATTTTAACATTCCCTAAATGACTCTTTCATTTCTTAAAGTTCAGTTATATATTTTTTGTCTTATATTATCTATCTCTTTGGTGAATTTTTCATTCATGTACTGAATTATTATTACTTTTTGTTTCTTTGTGTTGGTTTTCAACTCTTTCATTAATCCCATTGATCTTACTTGCCATCCATATTCTGAATTCCATATCTGACTTTTCAACAATTTCTTTTTGGTTGGAGCCCATTGCTTAAGAACTATTTTAATCTTTTGGCAGTGTGAAAACAGCCTGATTTTTCATGTTGTCAGAGTTCTTATGCTTGTTTCTTCTCATCTGAAACCTCTTCTCTCGGCTTAAGACAGGTGGCTTTGCAATATGCCTGTCCTTTGCTGGGAACTTTGTTTTTCAGTGAAGGGAGACAGAGGTCCTTAGATGGTGCTCTTGAGTCCTATCATAGAAGACTGACCAGAAGGAGAGGGATGGATGCACTATATGCCTTTAAAACTGCTGCAGTGCAGAGGGGAATCAGTTCATGGAGGCAATTGCTTTTCCTGTCCAAGTCTGGCTGCAGGTGCTCTCTTTATCTTGGTTTGACTGGCAACTATTGTTGGGCAGGGCTGCCAGATGGCAACAGGAGGCATTGTATCCTTAGACACATGCTCTCTCTAGGTCCCTCAGCAACAGTGGGGGTGCATGACACCCACCTATGAGGCATACAAGAGCACCTGTCTTCCCTGCTCCCTACACAGCCCAGCATGGGCAATGGGGAGGCAGTGGCAATGGGGAGGCAGCAGCAATGGACCTGCTCTCCAGATAGATGCAGCACTCTTGGGCTGGGACCTCAAAATGCTACCAGCCACTGTACTCAGGATTTATAAGCCTGTGGGACCACAGTGTGCCTTCTCTATGGAGCAGTACAGGTGCACTTTCTCCAGTCAGCTCTCTATGTCAGTCCAGTGACCTGCTGTGGTGGAAGGACTCACCTGAAGCTCTAATTGCAATTTCCATGGGAAAATGTTGAGCCCATGGGTTCTCTCCTCTGTCCCCATGTGCTGGTACCTTCACTATATACTTCCAGTCCCGGTGATCTGGTAGCCTCACTTCCCTCTCCTTCATTTTGGGAGCCCCCCCTCATCATTCTTCTTTGGATTCTCAATGTTCTGTCTTAGATAATCTTCTGAAGGTGAACATCTATTCACCACTTTCAATCTTCTCCATGATAATGGCATATGCAGTCTGCTTCTAGTCTGCCATGTTTGCTATCAGAATTTCTTTCTTTACACCTTATGATCAACACATTTTTTAAAATTACCTTTGCCAATTTATCAAGAGAAAAATATCATGTGTGTTAATTTTGAATTATTCTAATTATCAGGGAGGTTTTATATCTTTGTAAAATTTTGTTTTCTTTGTTGGAAAATCTTCATATTCTTGACACATTGTTACATTGAGTTTGAAATTTTCCTCATTTTTACAGAAATTCTATATGTTTCAAGATAATTAGCAACTTTTCCTTGAGATAATTTTAATTTTTTTCATTCTGTCTTTAATTTTCACTATATTGTATTGATGTTTTGATGTGAAGTTTTTTTAAAAATTTATATAATTAGGATTACCAATCTTTTAATTTGTCACTTCCAGTTTATAATTACCATAGGTTTTCTGACTTCAAGTAACAAAAGCTTATTCTATTATTTCTTCAACTGCATTTTTTGTGTCTATATTTTTGGTCACTCCAGAATTTGTTTTTTATCATGTTTGAGTTTGTAATCTAATTTTTTGTTTTTTTCTAAATGGCTAACCAATTGTTAAAACACATTTGAAATGATTTCCTTTTTCCTCATTGCTTTGATATTATATTTTTATCTTGTGCTAAATCTGTGTGTGGTTTTATGTGTGTATGTGTACACTATGGATGTGCATGACTATATGTCTTTACTTTATCCTCTGCCTCTTAACTTCAGAGAGGGGAAAATTAAGGTTAAACATCTTGTCTACTCTGTGCCATTTAATAAACATCCATTTGTATAAATATAAATTGGGCAAATGATGATTTTAGAGGAAGTGGTGCTAGTGACAGCAATGATATTAGTTGTATAGGTGGGACCAAAACTGGTACCTCTTAATATCCAATTCATAAGTCCTACTTGTTCACTATATTATACTCAATGAATTGTCATATGTCTGTATTATTGATTATTCAAAATGGCTGAAATGTAATGATTAATTTCTTGATAAGTTTTAATATCTAAAATATATAATAATCAAAGGTAAAAAAGGATTTTCTCTAAGATATGAATTATAATGTTTAACCAGAGTTTTAAGAAATTTTATAGTATTGAAAATATTATGATATTGAAATATATTATTTTCTAATATTGTATCTGAAATTACTTTAAAATATTTTTGAAAGATAAAAATCATATTATAAAGCAATCTACTAATACAGAATTTGCCACTTATTAGGGCTCATTCTTACTTTACAGTATGGAAGTGACTATTCTTTGAATGTAATAGAAAAGAGAAGGTAATTAACAGATATAAACACTTTAATATGGTTGGTCTTTTATAGGACTATTTCTTTTTTTCATATTTTCTGTATTGTTTTCATTTGTGTATAGGAAAATATAATCAAGAAAGCCCAGTGCATATCCATGCTATGTAGTCATCTCTTTTCCGTTATTATTATGCCACCATCATAATTTTTTGCTCACATTGAATCAGAACATTAATCACATATTCAAAACAGAAGTTACTATCTTTTCTTTCACCAAATCCTTTGATATCTGTAAAAAATTAAATATGGTAGCTGGTCCACCACTATAAAGACAAAAAATTTAGCTACTATTGCTCTTATCTGGTTCTAGTCCCAACACTTCTGACATCAAATGTATAGGTTTTCCACACCAGGCAATTCTCCAATTCTTTGAAGACACCAACTGAACTGGGCATCCTACAGTATAATTCAATTCTGATGATAACCACTCGAAGTTAGTGCAGATCCTGCAGGTTAAGGGCTTAGTCTACAAAACTGCTCCTGACTTTAGACACCTATCACAAGCAGCAGGTCCCCAGCTTACCCACACTTCTGTCCAACTTGCCTACAAATTAGAAGTTTCCAAAACCCTTTCTTCAACTTCAATAATTTGCTATAATAGCTCAGGAAATGCTTTGCTTTTACCTGTTTATTATAAAGGATATTATAAAGGATACAAATGAACAGCCATATGAAGAGGTACATAGGGTGGGTCTTGAAGGGGTCTGAGCATAGAAGCTTCTGATCCTCATGGAGTTGGGGTGAAGCACCTTCTCAGTATATTGAGGCATTCACCAGCCTGGAAGCTGTCCTAACCCCTTCATTTATGATTTTTATGGGCTATCCATTACACAAGCATGATTGATCAAATAAATCATTGACCACTGGTGATTAACTCAATCTCCAGCCCCTCTTCCCTCCCAAGATTGGGTAGTGCTGAAAGTTTCAACCCTCTCATTATATGTTTTGTTTTGTTTTGTTTTTTTATTCTCTCTCTCTCTCCTTTGACAACCACTCCACTTCCTGAAACTATTTCTGGGCTTCCAGCCATGAGTTATCTCATTATTATAAACTTAGATATGCTTGAAAGGGGTTTCTTATAAATTAAAAAAGAGACTCCTATTGCCTCTATCATTCAGAAAATTATAAACGTTTTAGAAACTAGGTATCAGAAACCAGTGATGAAGACCGAATATATATATATATATATATATATATATATATATATATATATATTTCTTACTATATATCTATTTCACAACTTACTTAACTCTAACTTAGCTTAACTGGTGCTTTTGAGATCTCTTTATATTTCTTCAAGGAATGATTCTGAGTATTTTTTTATTCATTTTCTACTAAAATTTGATGTAGTTTTTTTTGTTGGAGTACATAGATAGTGCAGTTATTAATGTATTACGGAAAATGCAATCTCTACATTAATTGGTGGGTATGAGCCTTAATATATTAAGTTATGACCTTAGCACATGTTGTGATGTCATGATGGATTATGATTATTAATTTTCAGAGAAATTATTGTGGCATGTTATATGTCGCCTGAATTTTTTTAAAGATTCTATGTAAGATAACATGTTTGAAAGCCTTATTTTTTATATATGAAAAAATTAACTCTGATGGCAGGGTGCAATAAAATCCAATCAGTAAATGCCAAGCCATTTTTTTAAAAGATAAATGTGTATTCACATTATCCTGAAGTATATTAACTTGCAACCATCAAATTGTTATTATTTTGGAAGTTATTTATTTTTGGACGTATTCCCATATAAAGTCACAAATTATGTGTGATGCTGACATAATTTGCTAAGGTATATTTCTGCCATAGGAATATATAAGTGTTCACCAGCACATAAAATTCATTTTACCTAAAAGCTGATGCTAGAACATTAAGACAAATATTACTTTAGAAATGTATAATATTGTCCATTTGTCTTTAGAATTAGGAGTTCCTGAAAACAGAGGTTGCCTTTCTCAAATCTTTCTCCCATATCTCATTTCTCAGCTTCAATTATCTGAGGATTTATTGGTATTTTCCCAAAAGGGATTTATTAGTACTTGCCCATCATAGAGTCTTAGTTTTAATTTGTTGTGTTGCATCAAAGAGCTAAATAATGAAAACTGAATTTTTTACTATATTACATATAATGCAATATAGTTCAGTACATATTTTTAAAGCATCAAATTGTACAACATTATTCTAGGTACTGAGAAAATATGACAATAAATAATGTAGTGCTCTTCTTTCAAAAAGCTTAGAGTAAGTCCTTGCCTTAATATGATGTTTATTAGTGTGCATCCATTAGCTCTTGTTGACCCATGAGAGGTATACTGAATAGATATCACTTTCTGTGTTTATATAGATGAAGTTGTATCTAAGAGATAGGAAACAATGTTTTCCAAGTCTCAAGGCCATTTAGTGGAAATACAAGTATGCATAACTAGGCACTTTTATTCTTAACCTTAAGACTTTTCTATACTCTTAGACTATACCATAGTTGGGAAGGTGTGACCTCTAGTTGCATAAAGTAGTTTAAATCTTCAAGACAATGATTTTAAAAAATCATGCAAATATAGTTTTAAATTTTCACTGTTCAAAAAAAAAAAATGAAAAAAAGAGAAATTCAGGAGAATGTAAAAAAGCCCAGAGAAATATTTGACACAAAAGATTCCCAATTTTTAAAGTACATAGATAAATAAATTTAATTTATTATATACCAAAGGTTTTTTGTTTTGTAATCCACAACTAATTTGTGTATTCTTAAAAAATAAACAATAATTTTTAGAAGTCACCTGAATCAGTTGTCTCAAATCGAACTCATCTACAAAAATATGCTATTATGAAGCTTGTAAAATGAAGTTAAAATTTAGACATGATATATATCTAGTTCAGACATGCCGTTGACAAATTTCTGAAAATAATTTAGGGATAATTTAAAGAAATGTGGATTACACTGTTTATGAATTTGTAACTATTTTAGTGGAATATTCATAAAAATTACTTATAGGATCAGTGACATTTTGATTAATGTATGCATCTTGCACAGCTCTCTACTTGGCCTTGACTGTGAAAAACAGAATTCTTAGCAGAAAATTCTGTTGAAACCATGTTTATAAATATCCAAGTTAACCAAGATTGCTAGGTTTATTTTATACGTTGGGAAACAAGATACAAAAATTTAAATTATTTTCATGGGCTTAAATGATTGCTAGAACTTACCAAAAATTGTGTAACAAGAAATGCAAAGTCCCAATTTTAAAACAAAACGTTATTGTGTCTCTGCTGTGTTTCAGGCACCATTTCAGGGACTTAGACTACATCAATGACCTGTAGGGGCAGCTGTCCTTGCATTCATGGGTCTTGGATTTTATACTGTAGCTGGGAGACACAATAAGCATCACAGACAATAAGCATAGTATTTCAAAGGCTATAGAGAAGTTCGAGGAGAAAATGTGGAGAAGAATAAAGGGATGAAGCTTGGCCCATGGGTGACTGTGGAGATTCTGGCTTATCATCTTTTATACCAGGGTCAGTGTGTATCTCACTGAGAAGGGATTGAACAAGAACTTGGATGAAAGAAGGGCATAATTCATGTGGATATTGGAAGAAAAAATTTCTAGCGGAAGAAGAGCTACGTCTTGGGCTAACGGGAGAGGACTGGGTGGTGAGTATGGAGTGTATGAGAAGATCATAGTCAAACAGGGGGTCAGAGAAGTAACTGGCAGACAGACATTGTGGTAATTTCTGGTCTGACGTAAAAGACTTTTGTTTCTTGATAGTTTTAAACTGAGGAGTGATATCTGAAAGGATCTTTTCAATAATGTTGGCCTGATTAACTTAAAGGATTTAATAAGATTAAATCTGCATATCATTACAGAATTTTAAAATAAGGGAAGGAGTATTTTGTGAAGTAAAATCAAACAATCTGGTCACTTGTAAGCTTAATGAAATCAAACACATAATTTCTGTTAATAGATGAATTAGAAAATACACATTTATTGAACCCTAACTACCTCTGGTCATTGGACCTGCTACTTAGTAAATATTAGCTCCTTTAATAAACATATAAAGAATGATATAATTAGAAGAAAATGCATAAAAGAAAAAGAAAATTAACTGAAAATCTATCTTTATATCTGTCCATCTGTTTCCTGCCATTTCAGATAGACAATTAGTCTTATAAACAGGCGATGTAAACTGATAGCATTGGCAAATACATACAGTACTGTAAATGTATTTTCTTTTTTGATTGTTGGTAACATTTTCTTTTCTCTAGCTTACTTTCATATAGTAATATAGTATATAATATGCATAAAATATGTGCTAATCAACTATTTATGCTATTGAGATCAATGGAAAAGAACACAAAGTTTGTAAAACAATTTAAAGAGGTTTATTCTGAGCCACGTATGATTGACAACAGCCTGGAGCCACACCCAGGAACCCTTGAGCAAATGGACTCACTGTGGCTCGGTTACAGTTTGGCTTTATACATTTTTACTGAGACAGGAATTACACATAAAGTCATAAATCAATACATAGAAGGCGTACATTGGTATTGTCAGGTTTTGGTATGTAAGGTTGGTTCTTGGCATGCTCATGGCCAAAGAATGACCAGATACAACAGTTAGGCAAGCATGAAAATGGGATTTATTGAGGATAGAAAGATAGGATTATAGGACAAGAGCAAGATATAGGTTTATAGAGCATGGTACATATGCCACAGATGACAACTGGATACATGACTGCAGCAAAGTGAGAGCCAAAGGAAGGGTGTAAAAAGAGAGTTTGGTTATAGTCTGGGTCTTGTCTTATGGTGTCTGGATAGGGACCTCTGTGTGGTTCAAATGTCACCATAGAACCACTTTGATTGAACAGTTGGGGAGCTGCATGACCTGAGTCTTACTGCACATGTGGGTTCTAGGTCACTTTCCAGACTTTGTGGTACCCATGTGGTTTGGTCCTTGGGCTAGAGAGTCCTCTGTGTTCTTTTGCAGCTGGTGTGCCAAGTTATGATTGGCAGATTCGCAGGGTATTCTGTCTTCCCCAGGTACGAAGAAATAAGGTTGGGCAGGAACAAGATGAGGGCAACAGCACCCACTTTTGTCCGTAGGAGACCTGGAATCCCCCACTATCTACGTGTATATAGTTAGGTCCATATATGAAAATAAGCAATCATTTGATTACCTAATCTAATAATGTCATGCTAATTGCATTTTCTTGCTGAGAGCACAGGGGAATCACATCACTCTGGGGAGCACATACAACTTTATACAGTTGATTTGGACCCAGATATTTTATATTATTGTAAAACAGATGGAATATGATAATTTTTTCTTCAGTAAAAGGTACTGGAAGTTATGATATTTTTGCCCTACACTATTAAATTTTATATCTAACAAAACACATGTGTCCTGGCATTCTGTTTTGCCCCCACTGATTATAGCATTCCATCGTGTTTTGCATTTATTTTTGAACCAGCTTAGGCATCTATTTGGCTTCCTTGTTAATGAGTTAGATAAACTTGATGCAAGCCACTATCTACAATGTGATAGAGATGTTCTCAATATTCTGAAAATTGTATTTGACAGGATCAAAAAGGATTAAATTGTCCTATCATTTTTCATCATACTTATTCCTTTGCACACTATGGTAGGTTTGCTTTATTTCCTATTCTTGCAATACCCCCAATTTGTTCCCCATCCTCTACATCTACAGACTCCTACTCTATTTGAGGAGCAAGGGAAAAGGTCATCAATGATGGCATAATTTCCTTGTTTTGAGAAGAGAATATTTTAATATGTTATTTCAGATTCTTCTCTCAAGTTTCAAATTTCTGGCCTATGGCTTGGTCTTCTCTTCATCTTATATGAGCCTCACTTTTTTGTTGTTTGTTTGTTAGATGGATATCATGTTTAATCTATCTGGATATAAATACCTCTGAAGAACCATTTCTCTTCTTACACACACATGATTCTAACCTCCTGATAGCTTCTGGGAACTACCATGGATACGTATCAGTTCTCTAATTTCACATCTAGGTTGCAACTGCAATAGAAAAAAGTTTAGTTTGTTTCTTTGTTTATTGTTTGTTTGTTCTGACCAAAGAGTCCAGACAAAGTTGAGGTTACTGCTGATTGAGAACCTTGAAAACACATTAGCATTTGAAAAAAAAAATTGTCTTAACTCTTTCTTTTTGTAAATTGAATAATCTTTCTTTCCTTTCTCTCTCTGTCCCCCTGATCCTTCTCAAAAACACGAAAATAACCATTATTTCCACATTTTATTATTATTTTATTTGTATGTTTTTCTAGAACCGAATATAAGAAAAAGAGTATGACAAGCATTACATTTTCTTTATCTTACCATCTCACTTAAATTATTCATATTCTTAGATGTTCTTGCAATAGTGACTATTATAATAAGGGTCTGATGCTTTTTTTAGTGTGAAATATAAAAATATCTTGTGTACATCCTCAATACATCAATTTTTGCTTTTAAAAAATCAGTACCTGTTTATCACCATTTTTCTTGATTCCTTCTTTCTCTCCACAGAGATGGGTAAAAGGCATTGATTTTCTTTGAAATACTCATATTCTTCCTGCTGCTTTCCTGACCAAATGCTTCAAAGGCTCCTCACAGTCTCTAAGAAATGTCTAAATCTTTTGGCTGGCATTCAACACCCTTGAGAACCATCCAAACCCAGCTGCTTTCCCAACTTCAGTGCCCAGTCTTTGGCCCAGTGTCTTCTCATCATTAGAAACTTCTGCCCTCTCCTAGTCTTGTGCCTCATTACACAGAATACTTTTCCCTTTCTCTCTCCCTCATTCCATTTGATGCCACTCATTCTTCAAGCTAAGCTCAAATATTTCTGCCTTTATGCAGTTTTTTCATCATTCGTCTAGGCACACATTATTTTTCCCACGGTATTTGCTGCCTATGAATTCATAACACAGAATGGGTCATTGGCAAAGAAATTCAACTCTCCTTCTTCACCAGCAAGTGGAATAACATTTGTGGGGTAAAGGGAGAGGGCATTACAATACAGAAACTGCTAGATGATACCTACATTTACTCTTGGTCAGAAAATTGTTTGACAAGATTCTCCCACTCCAGTCTGATATCTGGCCTCATTGCTACAATATTTCTATCCTGTGTCAGGTGAATATGTCCTCCAGGTCACTAAATCCATGGGTACTCCTCAGTTTTCATCTCCTTTAATTTCTCAAAGACAGTGATATATTCATCTACTTTAAGAAAACTTCTTGTGACCTCTGAGGCTGTTTTGTTCCAATTGGCTTTGCTTTTACAAAGCTGTTAAGTATTGTTGGTCATTAACAGGTAGACAATCCTTGGCTCTCTTTTTGTCTTCCTCTGTGCTTTCTTCCTGAGCACTCTCACACATACCTTTAGTTATTATTTAGAATCAATGACTCCCAAAGCATAGCCTGAACCCAGATGACACCTCTGATTTCCAGAATTATAAATCTAGCTGCTTCACTGACACTGTGACTTAAAATCTTAAAAGCAGATTAAGTTCCACTTGAACACATCTAAATGTGTGATTACTGACCCCTACCACCAACTGAAATGTAGGCTCTTTTATGGCTCCTTTTCTCTATGGCATCTATTGCCCAAATAAATTATTTAAAAATAACCCTTGATAACTCTCCCCCAACTCCTGGATTCAGTTTAACTATTATGGATATACTCAGTTCAGGCTACCATAACAAAATAACACCAACTGGGTGTATTAAACAAAAAACATTAATTTCTCACCATTTTAAAGGGTGGAAATTTTAAGACAAAGGTGCTGGCAGATGGTTCCTGGTGAGGGCTCTCTTCCTGGCTTGTGGATAGCTGTCTGCTCTCTATATCCTCACATACCAGGGAGAGCGAGGTCTGGTGTCTCTTTCTCTTCCTATAAGGGAACTAATGCCTTCATGGAAGACCCACCCTCATAACCTTATCTCAGCTTAATTATCTCCCAAGGGCCACACTTCCAAATACCATCAAATTAGAGGTTAGAGCTTCAATGTGTGAATTTGGAGAGGACACAAACACTCAGTCCATAGCAGAGAGCATCCCCTAAAGCTCTCCAGAATCTTACCATTTTTTTCTATCTCTACCATTAACACCATCTTTCAAACCACATTCCTATGTTATCTGGACTCATAATCCTCTCTCCATCACTTGTTACTTGGAAAGAAGAGAGATTTTTAATAAAAATTGGAATCTAATCACTTGACACTCAGCTATCAAATAACTTTCCATGTCTTCTCCCTCTTTGGGAATAAGAACATAATCCAAAATATGATCTTGGGCTGGCACACACTTAGGTCTCCAGCTTTTCATACCCAGCCAACCTTCTCACCACTTGCTCTTTCAATGGCAGCCTCAATAGCCTCTTACAGGTCCCTAATGTGTACAGGCACTGGAAGGTGTTCTGCTGTCTGTCTGGAATATTCCTCCTACTTCCATTCTACTTACTCAGTAAGTACCTAATTACCTTTAACATGTCAGCTCATATGTCACTTTGGAATGGATGCCTTCCCCAGGACAGAGTAAATCTTCCTTTATATATCCTAGAATTTAGAGTACTTTATGATGAAATTATTTGTATGGTTGTAGGATTAATATCTATCTTCACCCAACCTCCTAGACTCTAAGATTCAAAAGAGCAGGGTCTTTTTCCAAGGGGCCCATCTTTCATCTCCAAAATCTAGGATACATAGTGAGATGCAGATAAATAATTTTGAATAGATGATAATATCATGCATTTCTTTAGAAATGTTTGTATTTTCATCTGATGGTCGTAGTATAACGTAATCTTAGACGTGCTAATTTTATCTCATGATTCCTTACCCATAGTGCCTACAAAGTTTATTAATTATTAATATAAGTAAAGAGATATTGATTGATTGCCTAGAAATAATATCTGACCATATCCATTTGTGAATCCATAATAAGTGAACTTACATACAAGGGTGCAACTGAATGGCTAAATTCTGAAAAAGAAAAAGCAGATACATCAGTTCATAATATAGAGCTTAATGGAGCGTAGGCCACTGCTGCTGTGTCCTTAAGGAAAATGTGCTTGTTTGCACTCTGGGGTAATCTAAACATGTACAGTGTTGCTTTTATTTAGATATCTGAGGCACTTTAAAAGAATGATTGTGGTGTTGCTGACTAATTTGGGCTCCAGTTCGCTAGAATATATTTCATAGTATGTCATATTTCCTCAATAAATGTAAATAACACAAATTTACAAGCAGCTCTTCTTACATATCCTCCTTATTACTTCCCATTTTGGCCACAGTTATTGAGCAACTTTGGGGCTGATTTATTTCCTCAGAAGAAAATAAACCATCCACATTTTGAAGGTTAACTGAGACATTAACAGAAGAGAAAAATCTATTTAGTTGATTCCTAAAGTATGTCTGCCACAGCAAGAATGAACTCGCAGACTGAACTGAAATCAGTCCATGTTCATGAGCAAAAGAGAAAAATGGCATGCAAATAAACACCTGTATTTTGAGTTTTAAAATGTAGTAATTATCCTCAAAAGAAGGACAAATGAGAACACCAATTATCCTCACACCATATTAATTTTACTTGGCTTATAGAATCCATCATATATTTAAGTTAAGCAATATATTGGGGGGCATATATACCTGCTAGAAGTTGTATGAACTGATATGGTTGGAGATGATGTTTTTCTTTCATCTGTTACAATGACAGTTTAAGTGAAGGCGATAACAAAACATAAACCAAATCAATTTGAACTTCTTTTTCATTAGTGTTATTTTCTGCAAACCTGAAGTAAATGATAGTGCAAAGTATTAATATTGCAGACAGATATCCATATTTTTTTCATTTGTTTTACTTTGTTTTTTGCCATTTCACCTATTGGGTATCTTTGGCATCAGATTTCGAATGCAATAACAATTATTAATATAATAAGAACATTTACCAAATGGTTCATATATATGAGAAATGAAAGAAATGACTTTACTTGCATTATTTCATTTACCTTCCAACAACTCTATAGAGCTGTTTTAATTTAGTGGCAGGGACACTTTAAAGAAAAATCATGTCGTTTCTGACTAATTTGAGTTCCAGCAGCGAGGAAAGATGTCATAGTGTGTTATATTTCCTCAACAAATGTAGAAAACACCTATTTCTCTTCCCTGCATTATCATTATATTCATTTGGTGGTTAATAAAGCCAATGTTTCTGAGGATAACAGATGTGCCCCAAATAACTGAGCATCATGGCGCTAATGTGTGGCTGGGCCAGGTTACGAACCTATGTCTGACCAACTGACTCCAAAGTCTTGGCTGTTATCCACTGCATCCATCTGCCTGTTAGTATAAATGTGCAACCTAATAACCAGACATTAATATTTGTATTCCATCTTGGATTTAGGGAAATCTGAACCTAGCAAACAGATTTTAATATTACATTTTATGTTAGCATTCAGGCTTGATAAAATATAATTAAATTTACCCCTGTAAATGATCATTCTCATGCTACTGTTTACTTGGAAGTAATGGAAATCTCAGCTCAGAAAAAAATAAGCCACATGAGTGACCACTGGTTTGCCAATGTCTTTTGCATGCATGGACAGTACATTGTATAAGGAATAGCTGTCAAATCCCGAAAAAAACATAAATACATTTTAAGACTTTTTAAAACATTTCTATATACTCTAACTGCCAGACAGCAAAATTCATGAAACTATACAAATTATTTTTAGAAGAATACATTTTACTGTGAAAAATATTAATGTTCTTCATAATTATTTTAAATTCTAGTTTGTCTACTTTTTTAAAATATATCTTTAGTTTTTTCTCCTAACTCCTCTTAGTACATATATAATTTTAAGTTAAAATGATGGAAGATAGAAGATGTTCATGCGATAGAAATATTTTTAATTAAATGAGATGAAAGTTTTCATGCCCATGTATAAATAAGAAGATCATTGTCAATATTAGAACACATCAAAGTTATCTTTATTTGAAATATTTGAGTAACAGAATTTCACTTTCCATTGAACAATTAATCACATTTGTTCCATTGGCCTTTTTTTCTCCATTAAAACCAGTTAAATGAGTAATCAGGTATTTCTGACAATTTTTATAATAATAGTAAATCAGCCTTCTGAAATACGATTTTTATCTCCTTATCAAAAAAAGTACAAAGCAAATAAAAGACTAGCCTTTAAATGTTGCTAGGAAACATCACTGAGGAATAATAAAGGCAAATTATACATTAGTCAGAATTTTTTTATTAACTCTTCCATATCCCTATTCAAAGACTTTAAGTATATATGCCAGATTTCTAAGTATAACATGCTATTTTATTTTGAGGCAAATATTGGAAATATTGCTCCTAAATTGAATGAGTGGTTGATTGAAAATTATATTTGTAAAGTTCAAGAAAATAATCTTTTAACTTAGTAAATTTTGTAAGCAAATTAACTGAAGGCAATGTACAATGATGTCATTATATATTATAGCAATTTATCTGTACTAGATATACTTTTTCTAATTTTTTCAGATCAATGGGTTGTGTTTAAGAAACAAAGAAAATTACTGGAAATTTTAGAAGAGAAAAAGTCAGTAAAAATATAGTTATCATTATGATTAGCTTTATAAGATTATTTAAATTTTTATAATACAGGTTAAGAATCACTAATCCAAAACTTCAAAATCTGAAGTGCTTCAAAATCTGAAAATTTTGAACACCAACATAAATAGAAAATTCCACACCTGATTTTGTGTGATGGCTTGTAGTCAAAACTTTATTTCATGAACAAAATTACTAAAAATGTTGTATAAAATGACTTTCAGGCTATATGCACGTGGTGTACGATGCCTGTCCGGGAAGTATCTAGCCATGTAATATGAATAATAGATACATTTACTGAAGAAGATACAAAATACAAGAAACACTGTACATACGACAATGACACCTCAGTCACCTTCAAAGTAGGCACCTTTGGACCTCACACATTCTCCCAGGGTCTCTTAATCTAACCCGTACATGTTCAATGTTTTCAGGGGTTCTGCTTGCTGCAGGTCTTCTAGAAGTGGATCACTTTCAACCTCTTTTCCACTGTCTTTGAAGCCTTTGTGTCACACTTTTATTTGTACTGTACTCATTGCATTAACCCCAAAAGCCTTCTGACTCATCCGAATAGTTTCTGCGGAGGGATGTTCAAGCTTAACTCAAACTTTGATGCAGATTCATTGCTCATTACTCACTCAGTCATTCTGAATGCAACTAGTACAGTGAAATTGTAATTGTTCACACATGCATATCCCAATCCACTCTCCTCATCTGCCAGGTCACATTGATGGCACACTAACCATTCTCATTATATTAACAATGACTGAATACTTTCCAAACAGACCTCCTATATGAAACATAAATGAATTTCCTGTTTAGACTTGGGTTCCATGGATTTTTTTCATATGGGGATATTTTGCATTACTGATAATTTTAGGAACCCATGGAAGGAATTGTAGCCACAAAGACAGACATGAGACAAAAATCTTAATTTTTAATTAGTTGACATTTTCAGCAATCACTGTGTTCTCTTTAAATTTCAGACATTTTATGGTAGAAAAACCATTATGATTTTATCACTAATCATTAAACATTGAAAATTCTTTTTCATCGAATTTTAATTATCTGTAAAGTAGTGTATCACTTTGTTTTGTTACCAACTTATGATAGCTGCTGTATGTGATAACTTAGAGAAAAAGAGGACAGCCAGATTTCGGCAGATGCTTGTTGTGAGGTTAATTTATTTGTTATTACCTTGGTCCACTTATGGTTATATTTATATTCTCCAAAATTTAGTCTTTAATAATTGATCTTAGAATGTGGCAATGTTGACCATATTTTAAGTTTTTCATAGCACTCATGCCATTTTCAATAGGTGAATGAGCTGAAATGCTTTTCTGAATATGAGTAACACTCCAAACTATCTTGTACAAAGACTTTGAATCCTGGATATTGTAGGTGCTTCACTTTGATCCCAATGTATGCAATAAAAAGAAGTCATGTCCCATTTGTTTATTTTTGTTGCTGCTGTGATTGCCTTTGGGGACTTCTTCATAAACTCTTTGCCTAGGCCGATGTCTAGGAGAGTGTTTCCAACATTTTCCTCTAGAATTCTAATAGTTTCGTATCTTAGGTTTAAGACTGTTATCCAGCGTGAGTTGATTTTTGTGAGAGGTGAAAGGTGTGGGTCCTGTATTAACTGAGCAGCACCTAAGTGGACACATAGGTACTACAGTAATAGGGTATTGGGTGGGGGGTGGGGTGGGGTGGGAATATACATACATAATGAGTGAGAAGTGCACCGTCTGGGGGATGGTCATGCTGGAGACTCAGACTTGTGGGGGGAGGGGGGAAAGGGCATTTATTGAAACCTTAAAATCTGTACCCCCATCATATGCCAAAATAAAAAAAAAATGCAAAAAAAAAAAAAGAAGTCAATGAGAAAGGGTTATAGTGAGTATGCTGTCAAAGTATATAACATTTCACTGATTATATTGTCCTGTTAAGGTTAATGAGAAATGTCTTTAATATGATAATTATTATTTTATAAATTTTAAATAGATCACATAGAAATAGAAATACAGATACAGTATAGTTATAGTATAATATAGTATAAATTTTCAATTTAACAAATTGAAAATTATCATTTGTTATTTTTATATGAAACTTTATATTCTAATGTAATTATGCATTTAAATGTAATATTAATGGCAAGGACTAGAATATATTCATTTGGAGGCTTTTTTTTTTTAATTATGAGAACTACAAAGTGAAAGCCTATGGAATGTTATACATTTACTAGTCCTATGAAATCCTTGCTCTCAGAATCTACATCAAGTTTCATATTATTTTAACCTCTGTCACTAGATATAAGAACTGTTGAGATCCAATTTTCAATTTTCATATGATTAGCTGATCATCAATGAATGAATTTTCTTTATCACTATCTCTGGGCATTATTACCTTGAAGCTTGATTTCTAAAAGCACATATAATAATATGTTATTTTGAGTATGTTAATAGTCAGGGAAGAAAATATAACTTGTTGATTCTTTAGATAAGAGTAAGAGCTTCAGAATATTTGTTTTTTTAAAAAAAATACAGATGATTTTATTGTGGACGATTAGTCTTAGTACATATAGCCATTGTTTTTCTGAATTCAGACATTTTAAAAAATATTATCAATTGCAGTGAATGCTATTTAAATCTAGCTGTAGCTTGTGTTTCCCTTGATTCTCTGCTAGTCTTCATTTCAGATCATTCACAAGTCCCACTGATTGTTTTCTAATATTTTAATTGATTTTAATATAGTTGTTTCATGGCCTGAGACCCAAGTGCTCTAAGCTAAGTTACCCTCAACCGACATCTCCTATAGCCTAACAGTTTTTAAAGGTTAATAGCAAGTATGTACAGGTAAAGAAATAAACCATCATATATTTTAGCTTACCTACAGCTAGTGCTGGATAATTCTTTTTGATGAAAGAAGGTAAGAAAAAGTTCAGAAAAGTGGCCTGTATTTTAATAAATTGGATATAAATCTAAATGTATTAGAATTTCTTGATCACTCTATTTCCATTCCAATATTTTTAATGAAATATCAATAAAAATAAAGAATTACCCGCCATTCCCATATGGCAAACAGGTTGTGTTCTACAAGTTCAGTTGTAGGCCACTGTTAGAATTTGGAATATATTTCCCATAAGGCCTCCATGAAGAATGTGGTTAGGATACAATGCCAACCTGCAAGATTCTACGTAAATCAAAATGTAATTAAAATGTAGCACCAGTATTATTGTAGAACCTGGTCATTATTTATCCAGCTGCTTCTTTGGGAAATAGTTTCCAATTTCTAACTTGGAAATTGGAATGCTTGAACTTCATCTTTCTTCTTACATATGCAATTGTTTACAGAATTCTCCTAGCCTTTCTCTAGCCCTACATTCCATAAGTTCCCATTTCAACAATATAAATGGAGGTTCTTTATCAGCATGGAGAAACATCTTTCAGCAATAAACCATTTGCAGTTACAAGATCCTCACAAATCCTATGGTTATCAAACTTGTCTTTAAGACTGTATTCTATTTTGTGATTATTTTCGTATATCTACATTGTTCACAAGAGAAAATCTGCAATTGTCATCATATTCTCAAAGGAATTAACACTCCTCCTTCTCCCTGCCCCCACAATATGAAGATACATTTTTATAAATTTGGGAAAGTAATACATATCATAAGATTGATTATAGTTAAATTATTTCTATGAGTACCAATATAAGATAGACTTGACTATAAGAAGCTAGTTCAAAATTATAAATCCAACGCTTGGTTTTCAGATGAGAAAAGCAATAGACAAAAGTACTCCTTGATCTGAGCTTATGTATCTAGCTAATTTACAGAGCTTTGGTTAAACACAGAACACTGATGTTTTATCAAATTACCTGAGAATTTATGTGTAAAGAGATTTGTGGGGTTTTGTTCTCAGGTAATAACATTTCCTAAGATATATATATAATATATATACATATATATATATATGTATATACCTATATCTATATATACACACACTAATATATCTTATACCCTTGAGTGCCTCTCTAGACTCCCTGTCCTCACAAGTTCCCAGAACTTGTGGTCTTACATATGGATTCCACTGCTTTCTTGTACGCTATTATCTAAGGGATATAATCTTATATGACTTCATGGGATAAAATTTCATAGAAAACAGAACCATTAAATTATCGAGCACAAAAAGAATCCAAGTATCATGTGCTGTAATTGTGTTATTCAGCATATGACAAAAGAGATACTTAGGAAGACTATAACTTTTTCAAGAGAACAGATCATTTTGTCCAACTTACACTTTGAAAGGAACCCAGTGGGTCCACTGAAGTAATGGGATGGGTGGGAACGTTGTTTGTTTTGCTTCTAAAGACAAATGGAATCTCCTTCAGATGCTTGAATGAGTTCTAACCACATACTGCAAAATGCTGCTTAGCTAATTTAAATTTACAGTCCTTCAGAAGAAAAATGAAAGTAACTTTGCTTGAGTTACTAAAAAAAAACTGCATGAGGTCTGAAGCTCCTGAAAATATCTTTAAAAATTATTTTAAGTGTCATTATTTTGAGTGCTCACTACCAAAATAGTGTTACATATTGATCTATTGAGACTAAACACAATCCTTTTTTCCATTTTCCTTTACAAAAATACTTAGGAGCTAGAAGATAACAGAACACTCTCTCTTCCAAGCATTATTTAGGAGAGGAGAGGGAAAGGGTATAATACCAATCTGTAAGGTTAATCACCTACAAAATAAACATTCTAACACACTGGTATTAGACATTCTAAAGCTAAAAAGGTTATGAATTAACACGCCTTGTAATTTTCACATTCAAAATGTTGACTTCTTTATTATGATATAGAAATGTTTAACATTATTATTTTTTTGACAGGCAGATAATCCTTTTTATTAAACTTGGAAATGAGCTACGTAATCAGAGAAACATAATCTGACAATTTGTAACATGCCAAATTTCAAATTCTTAATGTTTACTTTTTTATTTCAGAGTATTGTGGAGCTACAAATATTTCGGTTACATAAATTGCTTTTGTACTGTTTCAGTCAAATATGTGTGCCCATCCCCCAGATAGTGTGCATTGTACCCGTTAGGGGTGAATTTACCCAACCCATCTTCCCCCCTCCCGCCTGCTTGATTTCTAATGAATGTTATTTCCATATGTGCACATAAGTGTTGATGGGTTAGTTCAGATTTAATGATGAGTACATGTTGTGTTTGTTTTTCCATTCTTGTGATACTTCACTTAGAAGAATGGGTTTCAGTTCCATCCAGGTTAATATAAGAAATATTAGTTCACCATTTTTTATGGCTGAGTAATAATCCATTATATATATATATATATATATATGTGTGTGTATATATAAATATAAAATGTGATATATATGTGTGTATATATACATATATATATGTATGTATATATATATATATATAATCAATCTACTCATGTATTGATGGGCATTTGGGTTGTTTCCACATCTTTGCAATTGTGAATTCTGCTGCTATAAACATTCAAGTGCAGGTGTCTTTTTAAAAGTGGGCAAAAGACATGAACAGAAACTTTTCAAAAGAAGATAGACTAATGGCCAACAAACATGAAAAAATGCTCAACATCTCTAATCATCAGGGAACTGCAAATCAAAACCACGATGAGACATCACTTAGCTCTAGTGAGAATGACTTTTATCAAAAAGTCTAAAAACAACAAATGCTGGCATAGATGTGGAGAGATAGGAACACTCATACAAATAAATCATTCATTTTTTTATATTTTGAGTATTTTAACATAAAAAGGAAGCACTTAAAATCATAGTATTTTATAATAAAAATGGTAATTATAGAAAGAAAAATTATAATACTATATATACCATTTATGGATTGCTTTCTATATGCCCATTTGCTTGATAAAATACCTGATGCTTGATAAATGTTAACCACAGAATTACCCTGCAAAATATAAATATATAAGAACTAGTTTAAAACATGGAAAACTAAAATTCTGAGAGATGAAGTAACACATGTACTGGCATTGGTCATCCAGCCAAAATTATGTTGCCAGATTCTGTATTCTTCCTACCTGTAATAGTTTACCCCAAACTTGACAGTTTAAAATAATATTAATTATCTCACATATTTTCTGAGGGTCAGGAATCAGAGAGTAGCATGGCTGGGTGGTTCTTGTTCAGGGTCTCTCCCAAGATTGTTGTTGAGTGGAGCTGTTCTTATCTCAAGGTTTAACTGGGACTGGAGTAATCACATCCAAGCACAGACATGTTTGTTCACAGCTGTAAACAAACCTCAGTGGCTGTGAACTGAGGTCCTGTCCTCACAGCATGGATTCCTCTGGAGGACAGTTGACACAATGGCAGATGGCTTTCCTGAGAATGAGTGATCCAAGAGGAAGGAAGGCAGAGAGGAAGAGAGACCCAAAATGAAAGCTGTAGTCTTCTTTTAACTATCTTGAAGTGATATGCCATCAGTTCTGCCACATTCTGTTATTTAAAAATGAGCCATTAATTCTAGCCCACCCTTAGCAGGAGAGGAATGAATCCGCACCACCTAGATCGGGGATAGATTGGAAATTTGTGGTTATATTTTTAAGACCACCATGATTCTCTTACAGACTGTATATGTTTTGTCACATGAATAGTTTCACATTTTTTCATTAAGCATTACAAATACGTTAAAATTGAAGTCAGTATTACTATAATATTTTTATAAGGACTAGAAGTGAATTAACACTGTCATGATTTAATGTACAAGTTTTGATTGAAGCAAGAAAAATTAGAGCTATATAAGGCAATGATACGTGTGGTAAAAATTTATTTAGAGTATCATGATATTTTCTGAGGCACAGGAACTTAGTACATACTCCTTTGGATTAAAATAATTTTCATGTTATTTAGTTAGTTATTGTATAATATGGTGGGATCTATATCTAAATCATTTCATATTTTAAATATCATAAATGAAAAAAAACATTCAATTATTGAGTGATAATGGCTGGACACTATGTTATAAAACACTATAATATTAACGAGACAAAATATGAATATTGGGTTTTATTTTGAGTTTAACATTTTATTTAAAAAATATCTGTACCTAATATTATAATTTCCAACAGGAAATACATTCTAAGTTTCTGTTTCACAGATATTTTAATGCTTATCTAAATATTTGTTTTTAGAACATTATTAAACATATTTCTAAGACATATCACATCATACCTGAATACTTATTTTTTCCAAACTCAGAAGTCCAGACCTTCTGAAACTTGAAACTATCCATACCAGAGATGTAAGATTTATCCTTCAAATCTAATTTTGCTTCCAATACAACTAACGTAAGGGATTCAAAGGTAAGTAGATAAATTGAAGGGTAATTAGTTCGGCTTATGAAGAACACTGTCTTAGAAAGAGTGAACAAAAAAGATAATAAAGTAACAAAATGAAAATGCATAATTATATATTTCTGTTATTGCTATTAAAATATATAAATTATTGAAACAATTTCTTCTTTATTGAAATTATTGACAGCTTTTAAAATATATGAGTGAAGTAGATATTTTTAAAAACAAATCTACTTGATACATGTTTAATGGAAGTAGTCATAGATTATCAAAACAGGATTCCCAAATTTTCTCCACTTATAATAGTAGTAATGAAAATAGTAATAACATAAACTGGAATTTATTCAAGGCTAGATAATAAAATATTCACCAAATCCTATATGATAATTTGTTTTTCCAAATTTTATAAAGAAGTAAATTAAAACTCAGAGAAGTTACATAGGTTTCCCAAGGCACAAGGTCATAAGCCAAGTCAGGATTTTAACCTGCTCTGTTAGATGCCAACATCTGTTGATTTCTCCACTCACTCACATGACATTTTTGAAAGGCTCTTTTATACAAAGGCTTTATTGATATTTTTAAAAATTCATGTATTATTCTCAAAGAGGAGAAAAAAGGACATATTTCCACTAAAAATATAATAGCTTATAAAAATCTTTGTTGTAAGATTTATTTTTAAAACTCAGGAAACAGATAATTGAAGAGAATAAAATCGAGTAACTGTAATTAAAATATTAATGTTTTAAAATGTTTCAAAATGTTTTAATGTTTTAAAACTGTCAAAAATTAGCGCACATCCATTCATATTTTTTTCAATTATGTATATTTAAGTGAAATCACACCACACATAATATTTTTGAGAGGTTGACTATATTTTCTTTATTGTTTTTAAATTTTTTAAAAAATTTACAGTTCACACGTGATATTATTAATTTATTATGAACGAATTTATTATGAGGCACAACATGATGTTTCAATATATGTACTCATTGTGTAATGACCAAATCAGGGTGATTAGCATATCCATTACCTTAAACATTTATTATTGCTTTTTGGGTTGAGGACATTCAAAAACTTCTAGCTATTTTGAAACATACAAATCATTATTGTTAATTCTGGTCATCTTATTGTGCAATAAAACACAGAACTTATTTCTCCTTTCTAATTATAACATTGTACCCATGGACCAATCTGTCTCCATTCTTTCTTCTCCCTAGTCTCCATGTCCTCTGGTAACCACTGTTTCACTCTCTACTTCTATGAAAACAACTTTTTGGTTCCACATATGAGTGAGATTATGTGGTATTTGTCTTTCTGTGCCTGGCTTACTTTATTTAATATTTATAAAATTGAGGTAAGAATGTTTACAAATCCGTTACAAATTTTTGGATGCACAAAAAAGTATTTTTAACTATAGGTACAATGTTACACAGCAGATCTCTAGAACTTTTTTTTTTTTATTTCAGCATATTATGGGGGTACAGATGTTTAGGTTACACGTGTTACCTTCCTCCCCCGGCCTCCCCAGAGTCAGAGCTTCAAGCATGTCTATCCTTCAGACAATGTGCACAGTACTCATTATATATTTATATACCAATCCCCTCCTCCTCCTCCCATCTGCCCAATGCCCGATAAATGTTATTCCTATATGTCCATTTAGGTGTTGATTAGTTAATATCAACTTGCTGGTGAGTACATGCGGTGCTTATTTTTCCATTCTTGGGATACTTCACTTAGTAGAATGGGTTGGCTCTATCCAGGAAAATACGAGAGGCTCTATATCACCACTGTTTCTTATAGTTGTATAGTATGGTATACATATAACACATTTTATTAATCCACTCACGTGTTGATGGGCACTTCGGTTGTTTCCACATCTTTGCAATTGTGAATTGTGCTGCTATAAACATTCAAGCGCAGGTGTCTTTTTTATAGAGTGACTTTTGTTCTTTTGGGTAAATGCCCAGTAATGGGATTGCTGGATCAAATGGTAGATCTACTTGTATCTCTTTAAGGTATCTCCATATTGCTTTCCACAGAGGTTGAACTAGTTTGCAGTCCTATCAGCAATATAGGAGTGTTCCTATCTTTCCACATTCATGCCAACATTTATTGTTTGGGGACTTTTTAATAAAGGCCATTCTCACTGGAGATAAGTGATATCTCATTGTAGTTTTGATTTGCATTTTTCTGATAATTAGAGATGTTGAGCATTTTTTCATATGTCTGTTGGCCATTATTCTGTCTTCTTTTGGAAAGTTTCCGTTCATGTCCTTTGCACATTTTTTGATAGGGTTGTTTGATTTTTCTTTGCTGATTTTCCTGAGTTCTAAATAGATTCTATTTATCAGCCCTTTATCTTATGTGTAGCTTGTGAAAATTTTCTTCCATTCTGTAGGTTGTCTGTTTGCTCTCTTGACAGTTTCTTTGGCTGTGAAGAAGTCTCTTAATTTGATCAGGTCCCATATATTTATTTTTGTTGATGCTATGATTGCCTTTGGTGTCTTCTGCATAGATTCTTTGTCTAGGCCAATGTCTAGAGCAGTATTTCCAACGTTTTCCTCTAGAATTCTATTAGTTTCACATCTTAAGTTTAAGTCTGTTACTTGGAACAGAAAATTTATACTCATTAAACAGGAATTCCCTGTTTCCCTTTCCCCCAACCCCTGGCAGCCACCATTCTACTCTCCGTTTCTATGAATTTCACTATTATAGATACCTCATATAAATAAAACCATGTACTATTTATCCTTTTGTGACTGGATTATTAAGGAACATTTGCCAGCATTGCTAATCTAGTAGAAGTAGCATTACTATATCACATGATAGTTCTATTACTAATTTTTTAAGAAACTTCTATATAGTTTTTCATAAGTAATTGAATCATTTTACATTTCTACCAGCAATTTACATAAGTTTCAATTTTTTCACATCCTTGTCAACATTTATCTTTTTATTGTTGTTGTTGTTAAATAATGGTCATCATAACAGATGTTAGGTGATTTCTTTCTTTTTTTTTTTCTTTGAGACAGAGTCTCACTCTCCTGCCTGGGCTAGAGTGTCATGGCATCAGCATAGCTCATAGCAACCTCAAACTCCTGAGCTAAAGTGATCCTCCTGCCTCAGCTTCCCAGGTAGCTGGGACTATAGGCATGCACCACCGTGCCCAGCTAATTCTTTTCTATTTTTAGTTGTTTGGCTAATTTCTTTCTATTTTAGTAGAGATAGTATCTCGCTCTTGCTCAGGCTAGTCTCGAACTCCTAAGCTCAAGCTATCCTCCCGCCTCAGCCTCTCAGAGTGCTAGGATTACAGGCATGAGCTACCACGCCCAGAAAATGAGGTGATTTCTTATTGTGATTTTGATTTGCATTCACTGATGATTGGTGATGTTGAAAATCTTTTCTTATACCTGTTGGCCATTTATGTGTCTTCTTTGGAGAAATCTCTATACATGCCCTTTGCCTGTTTTTGTTTTTTGTTTTTGTTTTGTTTGTTTTTTTAATTGGGTTATTTTGGTTTTTGCTCTTGAAGTTGTAGGATTTTCTAATGTATTTTGTAAAATAACACCATATCATATATATAGTTTGCAAATACTTTTTCTCATTTCATAAATAGCCTTTACACCCTGTTGATCATTTCTTTTGCTATGCTGGAACTTTTAAGTTTGGTGTATTACTACTTGTCCAATTTTACTTTTGTTGATTGTGCCTTTGGTGTCATGTCCAAAAAATTATTGCCAAGCCCAATGTCATGAAACTTTTCTACTATGTTTTCTTCTAAGAATTTTATTTTTAGTGTGTTGTTTTACTTAGCAATGATTTCTCCTTATTTTCCACATAATTATACTGTAGGATTTTTACTGACTCCATATTGTGGTTTTATAAGGATATAGCCATTTTATTTAACCAATCTTTTGTTGTTACTCATTTCCCCTAAATTTTCCATAAGCAGAACTGGATTTATCTCCCTCAAACTATGAATTTATGAACATTCTTGATTAATTTTATGGAATACATCTGAAATTTGGAATATATTTCTTACATATCATTATTAACCAATTAGGGGATGTAATAAATTGAGAAGTTTTCTTTCTTAATAGCAACAGTGATTGAAACACATGTAAAAATAGAAAAATCATGTGACCACACATTTTGTATAACTTATATAAAAATAAATACTGAAAAACTTTTCTTAGAATCAATACTAAACAATGTAAAGATATGGCATTATTTTGGATATTAAACTAGAAATAACAGAGATAAAAATAATTCTAAAGTCTATATTTAGTGCGATTTCTTTTGTATACATTCTGGAACTAAAGAACATTTAAAAGAATAAGTAAGAAAAAACAATATTTTTAAATTGAAATGTGACCTACAAGTAAAAAGATACATGAGTCCTAAGTATATAGCTCAATGAATTTTCATGAGGTAAATCCACTCATATTCCCTTCATCTAGATAAAGAAACAAAACTTCACCAAAATGTCAAAATAACGCTATGCCCCCACCTATTACTGCCCAACCCCTGCAAGGGAATCAATTCCTAACTTCTGGTTCTGTAGATTCATTTACCAGATTTTGAACTTCAAATCTTGTTTACTTCAAGACTTGTTTACTCTGGACTCTTTTTCTGTTTGTTTCATTTAACATTATTTTTGAGTGATTACATGACAGTTCATATAATTATTGTATTATTATTACTGTAAACTATTTCTGTGTATGAATAGAAGAGTATTTAATCATTCTGTAGATGAACATTTGGGTTGTGGTTAGGATTATTATAAATATTATTGCTCTAAGCATATGTGTATGTGTCTATGGGTGAATATGTATACTCATTTCTGTTGGCTATATATGTATAAGTGGAATGACTGAATCATAGGACATATGTATATTCAGTTTTATTAGATATTATGAAATAGTTATTCAAGTTGTATATACCAACTTAAACTAGTGGGAAGTGGAAGAAAATACCAGTTTACTCATAACCTAATACTTGGTATTGTCTGCCTTTTGTTGTTCTAGTGAGTGTATAGCAGAATCACATTGTGGTTTTATTCACATTTGTGAAGATATTCTATTAAAACTTTTTTCCTATTTCTTTTTCCATTGTGGCTTTTTATTATTTCAAAGCAACTGTTTTTTTTTGTTTGTTTTGTTTTGTTTTGTTCTGTTTTTTGCCCTGGCTAGAGTGCCGTGGCGTCAGCCTAGCTCACAGCAACCTCAAACTCCTGGGCTCAAGTGATCCTTCTGCCTCAGCCTCCCAACTAGCTGGGAGTACAGGCATGTGCCACCATGCCTGGTTAATTTTTGTTCCTATATATTTTTAGTTGCCCAAATAATGTCTTTCTATTTTTAGTAGAGATGGGGTCTTGCTCTTGCTCAGGCAGGTCTTGAACTCCTGAGCTCAAACGATCGATCTTCCTGCCTCAGCCTCCAAGAGTACTAGGATTACAGGAGTGAGCCACTGAGTCCAGGCAAGCAACTCTTTATATATGAGTAATTTTTCATAGATTCACAGAGCAGATATCTTCTCTCATTTTCTGGATTGCCTTTTCATTCTCTTAATACTCTTTTTTAAATTATTTTCTTATTTTTAATATATTTTAATTTAACATATTTTCTTATGATTAATATGTTTTTTGTGTTGTGTTTAAGATATCTTCACATCCGCTAAAGTCATGAAGATATTCTCCTGTTTGTTTTTTTCTAATAGTTCTTAGTGAAATAACTCTATCACCTTTTTAAAATTAAATTTTAATTTTGATTTATAAGTGTAGATTCACATATAAATTGAAGGTAACACAGAGAGATCTCACGTACCCATTAAGCAGTTTCCTCCAAATCCCATCTTGTAAAATTATAGTGCAATACCCAAACCAATTGATAGTAAATATAATCCACCAATGTTACCCAGGTTTTCTCAATTTTACATATATTTATTTGTGTACATGTATGTGTATTTGTGTTTGGTTCTATGTAATTTTATCATTCATGTAGTATGTTAATTTCCTATAGCTTCTGTAACAAATCGCCACAAACTCAGTGGTTTAAAACACCATAAATTTACTGTCACAGATCTGGAGGCTAGAAGTCCAAAATTGGTAACACTGTGCCCAAATCAAAGCGTTTGCAGGGGTGTGTTCCCTTTACAGGGTATAAGGGAGAATCTGTTCTTTGGCTCTTCCAGCTTCTAGTGACTGGTGTCATTCCTTGCCAAACTCTGCCTCTATGATCACATTTTTCATCCATTACATCTATACTTTCCCTGCCCCTGTTTTATAAGGAAATCTGCGGTGATATTTAAGGCCCACCCTCAAATATTACCCAAATAATCTAGGATAATCTCTTAATGTTAGAATTCTTAACCATATCTTCAAAGACCATTCTTTTCTTCCAAATAATGCAACATTTATAGGTTTCAGGGATTGAATCGTGGTTGTTTTGTGGGGGCAAATTTCAGTCGACCATGTTTAGATTTGTGTGGCTGCCACCACAGCTGAGATACAAAACAGTCCATTTATCGTACCTCATCCCCTTGTTTCCCTTTTATAGCTACCCCCACTTTCATCTCCTCTACCTTCACTCTTCCCATAACCTATAGGAACTGCTAATTCTGTTCTCCAAGTCTATATTTTTTGTCATTTCAATAATGTTATGTAAGGGAAATCACATAGTATGCAATCTTTTGGGATTCGCTTTTTCTTCATTTAGCATAATTTCCTGGAGATTCATACAAGTATTTTGCTTCTCAATAGTCCATTTTTCTTATTGCCCAGTCATTTCTCTTGGTATGGATATAGCACAATATGTTTAGCTATTCACCTGTGGAAGGAGTTATTTTCAGATCTGGGCTGTAACAAATAACCCTGCCATCAACATTTGTGTACAGGTCCTAGTGTGAACATAAGTTT
The DNA here is from genome assembly GCA_008750895.1 of Mirza zaza. Taxonomy (NCBI): domain Eukaryota; kingdom Metazoa; phylum Chordata; class Mammalia; order Primates; family Cheirogaleidae; genus Mirza; species Mirza zaza. The sequence goes on along the minus strand of VSMD01135673.1, from coordinate 51,630 downwards.
TCCTTTCTCTGCACCCAGGAGTGAAATTGCTGGGTCATTCGGAACTGCTGTGAGGTTAGAATTTTGTCATTTTTAACTTTCAGGCCCCTTTATCATTAAGACTCACGGTTTTAGAGCAAAGAGAAATTCAGGAATGTCCAATGCTTTCATCAGATAAATTATTCTGTTGTAAAAGTTATGCTCTTGTGCAAGATCAGACTCAGCATTTGTAGCTTCTTCTTAGACTCCCCGCAGACAGACTTTAACTGAAGGCCATATAGGTTCACAAGATATTCTATCTAAAATGATCAACTGCTTCTCAAATTGCTTCTCAAGGAGAATCTCTACTCTATTCTCTGATTGCCCCTATAATAATAAACTTCGGCTGGATTTTTCCCACAAATTCATCCAACATGGCTCTACTCTAATAATGAACATAATCTAGGCTTAGGCTGAAATATCTAATACATAGAATGATGCTTAAATAAGCATTTTAATCCAAGGCTCCACTAAAATGAGCATATTCAATAGGCTATCTAAAACCTAAACATTGGCAATGAGAACAAAGATCCATAAGCAATCTTTAACAAAGACAGACTTATCTATGTATACCAAAGAGAAAAATTCACCTTCAGGAATTTTCAGGGCTTAAAAACTAACCTCATCATTCTTCTTGAGCCTCTAAGAAATTCTTCAGGCAAGTGTGACACAGTGATAAATTACTCTTTGGTGTTCACCAGTATTGAACAAGTTTGAGAGAAGATAGAAATGTTCAGAGGTCAAATGATACTAACTTTCTAGCCCCTAAATGCTTGTACAAACAGTTATGAAGATAAATGGGAATTCATTTTTAAAAAGTTGTATGACAACACAAAATATGGTAATTTTTATTCAGCTCACAATGCATATATGGTTTCTTAATTTTCTCTAATAATAGAAAACATCTCCATAGACAATATAAGGACTATGTTATCATTATAGAAATTTAAGTGTATGTGTATTTAGTCATTTAAAAAATGAAGTTATGAATTTTGAGATCACTTATTTTTTTGATGTGGCCTGCCATTTACTTAATCCTAGTGACCTACATTTGCTTAATATGTTTATTTCTCATATTAAATATGTCATTAAAATACCAAATAGACATGAAATTTGTTTAACTTATTTAAGTATCCTGAGTTTTGCAGGAAAACTTGTATTCATATGATAACATCACATGCATTTAATACTTGTATCCAAATATTCAAGTATTTATTTTTATATATGTATGTTGAGATTTTTCAGTCTTTAATCCAAAAAGGAAGTTAAAAAATTAAATACACTCAATTAAAACATATCAGTGGATATTTTTTTAGCAATTGCTGATTCTTAAACTAATATGTCTCAGGATGATTAGAAATTAAAGAAGCTTTGCATCTATCTCTTTTTTAAAAGATAAAGATAAAATACATTATTTTACTATTAGTACATTTTTAAATAAATCATTTTTTAAAATATAAGAGAAGCAAAAGGATAACAAGTATGCAAAGAAGTATTGATAGGGTCCTTTACATAAGTTACTGCTATAAAATAACAGAACATGTTTTTTGTTTGTTACCTTCTCTGACCTTTAGTACAGATGTTTTTTCAATATGAGATAATGAGTTAAAAATAAAAGGAGGCTAAATATGTGCTTTCACTGGAAGTCATTCCCTACCAAATTTTAAGGATAGCAACTCTCTAAAAGAGAATTTAGTTGAGCAAAAACAACCAACATGTGCTGAAAGGTCATATTAACTTCAATAAATCTTCCTTAGTCTCTAACATTCAGTAAGAATAAACAAGCCTGAAATTCCTTTACAATTTTCCCCATGCTCATTTTCCCCCTGAACCTGCTGTAATGTGAGGCTTATATAATCTTGTGTGTTTATGTGTGTTTAAACCACCTCTGCTTACACACTAGGGATACTTTTTAAAGTCATTATTAAATTGCATCATGCTGGGTAGGCCTGAATGCCTGAATGTATAGTTTGGCCCTTCCTTTTTAAAGTCTGCCTATGGGACTCAGTAATTTCCTGTGTCTAGAAATGGTGTAGATATACACAAATGCTATTTGGGGAAATTTTTTTCCCCAAGAGTCCTGATTTTAGTGCATGGATTACCATAATTTATATAAATATTTATTATTCCTACACAAATGTATTTTACATTGTATCAGTTAGTTATTGCTGCATGTCTTTGGGCTGCTATAATGAAATACCATAAACTGGCTAGCTTACAAACAATAGAATTTATTTCTTACACTTCTGGAATATGGCAAGCCCATGACCATGGCACTAGTATAATAACAGATCTGATATTTTGTGAGGACTCACTTTGTGGCACCTTTTTTCCTGATTCATGGCATCTTTTCTCCATGTTCTCACTTGGCAGAAGGACAGAGGGAGCTATCTGGGGCCTCTTTTAGAAGGGCACTGATCCCTTTCGTGAGGGCTCCATTTTCTTGACCTAATCACTTCCCAAAGACCCCCATCTCCTTATATTATCACATTGCTGATTAGGTTCCAGCATATGAATTGAGGGGGGCACAAATATTCAGACTAGAGCGCTGCATAAGAAATTATTCTAAAACTTCATATCTTAAATCACAATCGACATTTAATATTCCATCATTTTTATGGGTCAAGAAATCAGGAGCAGGTTAAATCGGTGGTTCGGGCTCAGAATCTCTTAAAAGGTCACTGTCAAGAAGCATTGGCAAGCTATGCCACCTTGTGAAATCTTGGCTGCGCCTGGAAGATGAGCTCATCCACATGTGCCCTTGGTTGGTTCCTTCCTATCCAGGCCTCTGCTTGAGTGTCCATTATATAACTGGCTTCCCCCAGTGAAACACAAGGTGGAAGCCTTCTTGGAAGTCAGACTCCATAATTTCTACAATATTTTTCTTGGTTATAGGTTGGCCTTACTCAGTGCCAGAGAGGACTACACAGGTGTATAAACATTAGGAGAGAGTGCACATGAGGTATGCATAGATCACTGGAAACCTTCTCTTACCTCAAATAACTTAATTCTAATGGTAATAATTTTAGATAATATAACTGAAGATTATAATTATAATAGCATCACAAAGACTGTGACCTATACAAATGCTTGTTTCAAACCTCTTAAGTAAAATTAAATGCTATTATTATAATATACTGAAAAATAATGGATAATGCAAGTTACAGCATTAATTTTCTTTCTAAAGGTAAACTAACATTAGCTAGAGGACTTTAAAGATACTCTTGTCCTTTGTATACCTAAGCAGGTGGAATTCTATGGTTATTTTATTTAGCTAAGTCACGCAGTGTCTTCTAACTTGTTTTGAATAGAGTTAATCCTTAATTATTTCTAACACTCACTATCATATAAAATTTGAAAATTAAATTTATTTTTATTTTGCTTCTTTATCATATCTGATATTCACCCAGTTGTGCCCTTACTACCCAGCCTCATTTTCCACAAAGTGCTAGGACTAAAAGAACAGAATGGTTATCTAGAAACACAGCCAAATTAGATGTCAGCAAGATAGTGCCCTTTAAGGTATATCATCTGTGTCAGACTCTTCATTTTGTCTTTGTTTTCTCTTACTAAGAGTCCCTTTCTTCTACTTTGCTCCTAGAAAACGCTTTTAAAATTGAAATATGTAATTACATTCCGTTCTCTTGGTAAATGTATGAGTCAGTTAGAAAGCAAGCTTAAATATAACAGGGAGATCAGATCTATCCAGGCTGGAGCTTTGTATCTTTTCCAAAGCTGATGTTTCTATTCTGAAAACAAAGCATCTCAGCTTTGGGAGAAATTACAAGGTTACATGGACCTCGCAAGAATCTGATGCTAGACTCTTCTCTATTGTTCTTCTGCCAAATATAATACACTTATTTTCTGAGGGCATTTAATAACAGGGAGCTCATTATCTCCTGAGGGAATCTTGATCAATTTGGGGCTAATATAAGTTGTTTTGTGAGTTCTTGCTTATACTGAGTCAAAAAATTATAAATTCTCTTCTATACAACTATCTCTCATTTATGTGCATAATATATCTCTAAACTAACACCCATACAAATGTAATGGCTCTAGTTCCCACAAATGTTTTTCATAAGAAGTCAGGATCGTGCTCATAGTCACGAATCTCTGATTCAGGCAAGATTCCCACTTGCACGTTAGCCCCACCTCCACTCCTCTGCCACTTCAGCCAAGCATTCTGAAATAAAGGAAATTATTCTGCCATTAGAAAATGAAACTATAAAATCAACATATATTTTATACTGGGGATGTAATGTCACTTTAATGAGGTAGAAAGATTCTTAGATCACCAAATACAAGCACATTGAAGATTATCATTTAGAAGAGGAATTGGTAAAATGGAATAATAGAGAAAGCAGACCAATAGTGGATAATATCCCAGGGTAGAAATTCACAAAGATGAAAGAATCTTGCATATGAGTATTGTAATCTTATTAGGGATATTATCCACTATTGTGGAAATGGAGAATTCTTCCATTAATAGATTTTTTTTTTCCTTCAATGTCTACATATTTATGTTATCACATATAATCCTTTTATGGAAAAAACACAGCATTTTAAGCACAATCTGACATCTAGCACTACTTGTTATTAGATACTATGTTTTATGTATGCATTTTAAAATAACAAATTTTTGATTGTGACCACATGATGTTTTAAGGTCTTTTAAAAACCAATATATATTGCTAGATCTCATTATTCTACTTAGAGATTCTTCAATGTTCAAAGTCAGATACTATTAAAACCTCCTAAAGAAACCCTAGGCTTGGTGGCATTAGCTGTGAATTCTTCCAAATATTCAAATTAGAAATAACAGCATTTTTAGATAATTCTTCTGAAATTTGAATATGAAAATATGAAAATATTAATGGTTTATTTAAGATAAATAATGATATTATAATAAGAGAAAAACACAAGCCAGTGTCTTCCCTAAACATAAATTCAAAAATCCTAACAATATTAGCACAATAAAACAAGCAATATTAAAACACTAGCAAAGTTGTGTTTATTTCAAAAACATTGTTAAATTTCAAAACTCAATAAATTTAAATATTTTTATAAGGCATAGAAGAAAATTGCATTTTTCTCAATAGGTAGAGAAAAAAGGTTAGAGAAAATTCAATATCAATTTATAACATAATTTTTAGGAAACTAATTACTCAATCAGTCCTCTGTATGTCCTTGAGGGCCACATACATAATGTTGAGTAAAAGAATATACACACAAAAGGTGGCATATCATATGCTTCCATTATTTCAAGCTTATAAACAGCTTAGGTCATCTATGGAGATAAAAATTAAAATAAAGTTTACATTGGAGGGGACCAGTGACCATTTGTCTATAGTTCGAGCTACTTTGGAGACTGAGCCAAGGGGACCTCTTGAGGCCAAGAGTTTAAGACCAGCCTGGGAAATATAGTGAACACCCCCCAACCTGCCCCTCATCTCCAAAAAATAAAATAAAATAAAATAAAAATTCAACAACCTGAAGGAGGCATGTGAAGGCATCTGAAATACTGGTAATGTTTTAATTTCTGAACTGGATTGTGACTAAACACGCATTTTAACTTTATAAGGATGATTGAAGTTTATACTTAAAGATGTGCATTTACCCCTCTATATGTGTGATCTATCTCAATGCAAATACAAGAGATATATTCTCACAGTAACACACAAACACAAAAGAGAATGATTGATTTTGGGGAAACAATGCAAATCTCAGCAACATCCTAAATCAGGAAATAGATTTTAACTGGCTCATGGAGCCTGGAACTGGATGTTGGAAATCAGAGTTGCTTCTTCTTGTTTGGCAACTGAAATGATTGCTCTTGTCTCTGTTTCTCTTTCCATTTCCTCTCCGTGATTTTGATTCTTTTTGCCAGCTAGCTTTCTTTGCTGACTCCTGCATAGCTTTAGCTTGCCTGTGGCTTTGACTCATCATTTCACCAGTGCTCAATCATGTTCTTGGTGGATTTTCATTTTAAGTACTCTTAGTCATCTAATGTACTTTATCAATCAGAGTTTAAATTCTAGATTACCAGGGGAAATTGTTATCAGCCAGCTGATTCAGGTTCCTATCCTGGGCCCAGTCTCAGGTAATGAGGATTGAGTGGTATGATAATTAGAGATACCTCAACCAAGGCGTGAGAGTTAAGCAGGTTCGTTGTTGTTTATCTATTTTTTTTTTTTTTTTTGCTTTAAGAAGAAATATATGTTAGAGAAAAATTAATTGAAATACCTTGCTAGTTGTGTGGGTATTGAAATAAAACGCAATAGTACAGTAGGTCTCAGACTTTTTGGTCTCACTCACTCTTAAATTTATTGAGGATCACAAACAAAAGGCTTTGTTTATGTAGATTATATCTGTCAATATGTACCAGCTAAGGAATTATAAATATATTTAATTTCATAGAGTAACAGTATAACTCTGCACATAAGCATGTCAACTTTTTTTTAATGAAAAATAGCTGTATTTTCAAAAACAAAAATTATAGAAGAGTAGTAAGAATGTTTGACTTAATTGACAGCAGCTCATTTTACATATCTCTTGGTGTTTTCAATCTGTTGCAGTGTCACCTTTCTTATAGTCTCAGAAAAACTCCATTGCTCGTGGAAGAGGGACTGAAAATGCAAAGAGACATGTCTTATGGTATCAAACTGGTGTTGATGCCCCACATCCCGTGAAAGTGTCTGTAGTAGCCCCATGATTCTCAGTACAACCCTGAAATCCACTGATATATTGGAGGAAGGACACTTCTGGGGCCAGACTTGAGTTCAAATTTGAGTTGAGTCAGTTATGGTTTTCACACCTTTCTGAACCATAGTTTTCTCATCTTCCCAATAGATCTTTTAATACCATACAAAATCACTGGGAAGTACTATGTTGAATATGACAGGAGATGATATTGGAAATGATTGGATGAATAATAACAATAACAAAGTAGTTGGGATTCTTTTCCATTCGCCCTTCCCTATATCTCAGGCTTTGTTTATTTGCTTTGCATAAATGAACTTAAACAGGCATACAAGGGAAGATCCCTTTTGAAATACAGAAAGGGAGACAAAACATTGTTAATTGCTTAAGATAACATAGCTAGTAAGTAGAGGGATGGGATAGGGACTTGGGCATTCTAAAGCCAGAGTGCTTGCTCTTAGCTACAATATGCTATCTTTGGCAATGAAGATGTAGATAATGAATGTTAGTGCATTTTCTTAACTGACATGTTTTATTTTAATATAGAACCTCACATGTTATTCTTAGATTCATATGAAATTGCATTACAGATTTACTGTCCCTTTTTAGGCATCATGCCTTATGCTGTATGCAAAGCTGATTTGCTTGATAACAACTAGTACTCTGACAGCATTTAAAATGAACTCAGTACCATTATAACTCAATGGTCACAACAACCTTCCAAAGTCTTTTATATATGTTTTTATATATGTTTTATAAATTAAGATGAAAGATTGGAGACTAAGTCACTTGTCCTTGGTCAGAGAGGTAGTCAGGGATAGAGCTAGATTTTGAACTTTGATATTCCAGCACCAGAGTTCATTCCCTTAACCACAAAGTTATATAACTTTAAAATCTGTGTTCACTTGTAATAAGTCAGAGAGTAGAAAAAGGAGGTAGATAGTGGTATAAGTATATAGGTCATTAGCAAAACTTTGTTATTTCATTTGAACTGCTGTAACATCTGGTAAACACCAAAATCACATTGCAAAAATGCATGTCTTCATAACATGGAATATTAATTATAATTAATTAATTATAATGTTTCCAGTTTGCTTTCAATGGTCAGTTGTATATCAATAATGTTATTTGATGATTTCGTTGTACTTCCTTTCATGATAGTGAGCTGATTTAGTGAAAAATCCATTATTATAAAGAAAGAAAAAGAGAGACAGAAGAATTATTTGAAAAGTTTGAAATGCCTTTTGAAAGTTGCTAGGAATAATCCTCTCCTTTCAATTGATAATAAGATGATAAAAGAACATAGAAGATCACTCACCCAGATACTATTTTGTTAAACACAGAATCGTTACAATGTTTGCAAAATTATGTGGATCATTTATATTATTCCTTTCCTATATTTCTCATTTGATCTTATATATTTGTTATTATTTATACAATAAGAGTAATAATGTACAATATAATTGCTCTCCTTTGGGTGGTTTATTTATATTTTTATAATTTTAATATTTTGTATAAGATCTCCTATTAGTAAGAGACAAAATGATTGACATCAAGTTAAATTAACAATTAACCTCAAGGGAAAAATAATGCCATGTTAGAAAGTATTTAATAGCTCTTTCACATTTCTAATTTCTTTCAGGACTGTTTAGTTCTCTTTTTATTGTTCTCAATCTGTTCCATTAAAAGGTCTTAAGTTTACCTCTGACGCTCAACTGCCAAAATCATCAAAGCTTTAGTGAAAACAATTTTGTTAACAGTCTTTTATAGCAAGAGATGATCTGATGCAGTCGACCTTGCTGCAGAATTTATTTTCAGACTTTTTAGTAGAACATGGGCTCCAATTGTAGCTATAATTTTGACTTCCCATTGACTGTCAGTTGAAAATATATAGAAAAAGATGTGCTGTTCACAGAAATCTCCATAAAAGGTTTAAAGATTATACATTTCAACATATCCAACTGACAACCCATGCTTTACTGCACATAAAAATAATCACACATTAAAAAGAAATAAACACTTTATGGCCTATAAAACACATAGATCAAATTGAATTCTTTAAGTTGTGTTTCAGAAAGTCAAATGAAATTTAAATAAAGATGACATGACTAATAGTTTAATTTTATATATTATATATTAGCATAATACTAAGCAATACAATTATTTTAATATTTTAAAGAGTAAGCACATTTCTTCAGTAAACATTCATCTATTCTTGTATATTTACAAGTTAAGATTTATTTTTGAATGTAAAAATAAAAACTCAACTAGAATACACATTTGGCTTTAAAAACAGAACATCAAAACCTCCTTTTTTTTTCCAGATTCCAGTTCATATAATATTTTCAAACCCTAGTGTTCTAAATGTAATTTTTGTGTTCACGATATGACAATGAATATATAAAATTTAATGTTTTAACTGTATAATTCTGAAATCAACAAAAATGATTAGCTCTAAAATAATACTTTGAAAAAAATGGTAACCTAGCTATGAATGTCTTAGCATATACAAACTATGCTTCTCATTAGAATTATTACATTTCTATAATTATGAAAGAAGAAACAAATAATTTTAATATATAATACTGAACAAAACAATTATGATTCTTTCTATAAATCTTTAGAAATGCAAGTGCAAAACTTTTACTTAGAAGTCAAATATGTCACAAATGGCCAACCACAAAAAAATGAAAGTGTTAGTATAGTAAACAATCAATGGGCAATTATTTTGTGAGGACCAATGAACCTATATGCCCTTAACTGGTCTTAGTGTATTAACTGCTCATTAATTTTTAAAAAGTGTCTTGAGTACTTTATTCTATTGGTATAGCAAAGCACTCCAAAATTTGAACTCAGTTTCAAGTAATCATTTATATAATTCCTTAATACCAACAACTCTAAACATTAGTTCCCAAATATTAGATACCAAACATTTATAAGAATCATCTCAGGAGTTATTTAAAATGTAGTTTCCAGGCGATGTCCAAAGATTGTGATTCTTTACATCTAGGTTGGTGCTATAGAATCTGCATTTAGGGCCAACTGAAGCCTGTGGCAAGTCAGGTATGTTTAATAAGTTATTTCTTATACTTGTGTGAAACTACCGTGAAAAGCCAAAGGACACATTTTCTATTAAAGAGTTAAACATATTCAATAGCATATTATTCCTGTTATCAATTTGAAAGTCCTCTGGTCATATATAAACATGATTGTAGCTTTATAGAGATAATAAGATGCATCCAAAGGTATCTTGATAACTGATAACATACAGTCAAATTTCACATTTCTTTCTTCTTTCTCTGTTAGGGAAGGCTTAGGTAGCAAAATCTACTCCATAATAATGCATATGTATCTTTTCTTCTGATATAGTCTTAAGGCACTAATTCTAAGATGGGAGTGATTGCATGTTAATGAAAAATTTTCTGAGACTTCTTTCCAAGTTTTGATATCTTTGGTCATATCTCAACGAGTATATATTGATGCCATGCTTTCAATGTATTAAGACTTCAGAGAGTTTAGATATTAATACAAAAATGCTTTTGAAACTAAAGTGAAGAGATGAAATGAATCTTTGTCTTCTGCATTTTAATATATAATTCCCATTTATACTATTTATATTAATAATTTCAACCTATTTAGTTTACAAAGTACTAGTATTTCTAATTTTTTAAAAGTGTATGAAATTCTTTATTGTATATGATTCACTTTACCTAATGATCCTAAGAAAATCAAACTTTTTGATGTAACTTTTAAAATAAAAACAGCCACAAGAGAATTTGGTTTATATTTTATACACACATTTTGTAATAAGCATGGATTTATTACTGAATGTACATCTACCCAAATGTTATATACAATGGAGGATGGAAAATAATAAGATTTTCCTATACTCAGAATATTTTCTAGGTGAAGTAATGAGACACAGGTTCAAATAACAGCAAAAGAAAAAAAATGTAAATTGTGAGGAATGCTTTTGAATGGGCAATTTTTTCTCAAAGATGAGTAAAATAATACTATAAGACTTATGTGAGATACATATACAACTTGTGATCATACAGAACTAATGGAAAATGATCAAACATGGAAATCCACAAAGATAATGTGTCAAGAATCTAAATATTCTCATTAGTATATGACATCAACTAAGCTGAGATACTCAAAATGTGAAGGTATGCCATGAAGTTCAGTCTAAAAAATTCCAAAAAATTAGTCACCCTTATCCACGTGCCCAGTAAGTTCAATGTGACTATTATTGTAAAATCAGGAATGAGCATGTATTATATAAAATGTGATTAAACTCATCAGTGAGGGAAGCAGCAGAATAAGAATGGTGATTGGAAAAGCACTTAAAGATATGGGTATAAATCTGCATTAAAAAATGAATGTTCAACTAGAGTGAGACTATTTGGTTAGGTACAAAACTGATGTTCTTCATGACAATAAAACCATGAACTTTGATGTTATCTTTTTTATTGGGCAGAACCATTTGCATTTGTTCTGACAAAAAAATCTACTCATTATCAATATAACTTAACAGAGTATTGACCTTTAATCAATAGCAGATAGCACATAAGACAAAAGAAATATTCTTCTAGATATTTAGATAATGTTTAGACACTTGATTAAAATAAGGTATGGGAAGGGCATGCTGTCCTTCCTTTTCCTCAAAGTTTTAGGTAATTTTTGTTAACAATATTTGCTCTGTCCTCCTCTTTTATACACAATCCCTTCTATGATATGACAGTCTGGTTTATGGCACTATTTAATAAAATCTCTCCCCTCTCCTTTTGCCAAAATAGCAGAAGAAAGTAATTAAGTGTGAGAATTCAAAGGGGCTTCCTGCAGGGCTGTAGACTTCATGCTAAGTAAGAGTAAACAGAAATTGTTTGCAGTGTCAACAATTATAGCCAAGGGAGTCAATAAGAACTTTGAGGTAAGATTAGCAATAGATAAGGCACTAAATGGGAAATATTCCTTCGGAGAGTTAATAGCATCTTTATTTGGAAAGTTTCTGAAATTTTTAATATTTCTCTGTGAGCATACAAATGTTTCAAACAGATTTTTCAATCTAATTTTAGATATTTTGGATGTTGCATTAAAAATTCCTTCATGTTTTGAACAGATATAATTAAATGCTATTTAATGTGCCCTTCAAAATGAGACACTTCAATAATTTACTGTAGTTCATTCCACAGTGCTTAAGTCCAGAGAAATGATTACACCAAATTGATCTCTTGACATTTTCACAGTACTTCATTTTCAAAGTAGTTGGTCTTGTACACATGCATATCAACCAAAAATATTGCAATTCAGAGAAGCTCTTCAACAAACTGTCAAATAAATCTATCCTTCTTCAATGCTTAATTCACTTGAAAGCTAACTCCTATAGATTTGATGGTTATCTAAATGAGTGTAATTACTCTTCATTTTAGGACTTCTAAAAATGCTGCTTCTTGTTTAAAATTACTCAATTTGCATTCACCTTAGTATAGGTGGATGGTATTTGTTGTTTGGAAGCCTAATTTAAATAAAATTTAATTTACTATACTAAAGTGCCTAATATAGCTAAGGCTCTGTGGTATTATAGACTTTTTTTGGATAACTTTTGAATTATTTCATCTCTTATTTTCACCTAATGGAGTTTAAGTGTATGATTCATGGGGCAGTTAGAGAGTAGAAAAGAACAAAGAAATCTGTATAGGGATTAACCTGAACACAAGGATTTTTTGATCATTTTCCTTAAATAGAAGGCTGGCTCATGCTGCACTTTGGAAAAATATTACCTCTACATGCCAAATATATGAATACATTGTACATTTAATATCCCCAAATAGTAATGCATTAGGAATTCCCTGTGAGTACATTGTTTTCTTCATCTCCTCTGATTCTGAATAAACAATTTATTGTAACCTTTAAAAAATGTAAATAAATATTTATGTAAGATGTATATAGATATTAGTTCAAATGAAACACTGAGAATAATTCAAACCTGTTAGGCCCAAACTAGGAGAATCCAACTATGTCTTGGAAAAAAATAAATCAAATATAATCAAATATGTTAATTAAATATCAATTATTTTTCTCTGATAAACACATTGTCCATTTCCATGTATAAATTTTTCATATTTTGGTATTTCTAAACACTTCAAGTAATATCTGCCAATGTTTGCTATATCTACAACATTACTCCAGTAATTATAGTGGATGCTTTATATTGCCACTGTAGTTATAACAATCCCAAGTTTTAGACTTATATTTATTTCAAACCCAAGGAAATAATGAAGCAGGTATTTCAAGAAATTCAGCCAATATCATACAAGTAATAAATGTCAGAACTGAGATTTAAACAGTGACCTGAAACATTTAAGTCCATAGTTTTTTTTTTCCATTTCATCATTTCCTTTGCAAATATGGGAATTGTTGTAAAGTCAGTATTTGATGTATGAATTCTTTCTCATCCACACTAGGGTTAAGAAGTATAAGCAGTTAGTTGGCAAAAATGTTTTTTAAAGAGTTACAAGTTTTGTTATTCACATTCAGAATTAACACCAGAATTAACAAAATTCACTTAGGGCATTCTTACCACCCTATAAAAATCTCTTTGCAACATTACACTTTTTTAAAATTGATTCTGCTTAGATTAAAACACTAAATGTAATGAGCAAGTTAAGTTAATTTTAGTTGAAGGAAGCTTAGATTAGAATATTGTTCACTGGACCTCAAAAAGGCCTCAATATCATATTCAAATTTATATTTATTTAGTTTACTTTGTGCCTCAAAAAAAGGACTTTTATAAAATTATTTTCAAGTATGAGACTACATTTTCATAAGGCCCTTATGTAAACTATGTTCTTACTTATTTTATTACATTTACTGTGCCACATACAAATGACATAATTGTAGTTAGGTTGCTTAAAGTTTATGAGCCTTGGTTTTCTTTTATGCATAAAATGAGTATCTGTTATACTTCCCTTTTTGAATAATTGCAAGGCTTAAAGGAGAGAATGGATATAAATTATCTACCATTCAATTGCAAAGTTTTAAAATATAAGTTGAAATATGATTATGTATAATATGCCAATAGAAATTCAGGAAAAGTTAAATTCTTCCTCCTAGATTTAACAGTTTGAAGGACCCAATCCCATTTTGATAACTTGTGTTAAAAAGAGGCAAAATTATGTTTTTTTATATATATGTATATATGCGGGCTTCATGAAAAAAAATAGTAGAATTTTTTCAAGTATACAACCTGGGAGTTCCCACTTTCATAAGTAAAAGGCAAAATTGAAAGATTAATTTAGGCACTTACTTCTCTCTCAGTTGCTGAGGCCGCCTGTTAATTGGGGTTCATCAAATCCTATTAGTCAAATATTATTATGCCAAGATGTCAAATCCTTAATCCTTCAATACTTATGGATTAAATATCTCCCATATGTGAGGCACAGTGTGATTTAACATGGATTCAAGAATGAATAAGACAGACCCTTACCATTAAGAGGCTTATAGTTGGATGAAGTGGTTACCAAATGGTTTTTCCAAGATGGGAAGAACTATCATCACCTGTGAACTCATTAGACAGGAAAAGTTTCAGACTCCACCAGCCATCTGTTTTTAATAAGCCCTCTGGGTGATTCTGATGCAATCTGAAGGTTGACTATGACTGGTTTAGTGAAATCCTTTAGGGGAATTAATGATGTGTGAGAGAATATGCTGTCCCTTAACCTCTGCCCCATGCTGAGCATTTTTCTAAATTATTGTAAACTTAAAATGTGTAAGATGTATAAGAACCAAGGCACAGCACTTTTTGTTCCATTTACCTGCATTATGTCTTATAAATATTGTAAAAATAAATATATCTATAAATAAGTTGTAGCAGAGAACATCTTGTGGGTATTTGGTAAGCAGATACATAAAAATAAAATGATATAGTATAATTCAATTCAATAAACCTGCTTTTATTTCTCTTTATATATATGAAATCACCCTATTTTTCCCAAAATGAATTAAAGGCATTTTCTACCTAAAGCATGTAAATATATAGCTAATAAGGAACAAATCAAAAGTTAATGTCAAGATAAAAGGAGGAAAGCCAAGTCTGTTACCTGTGATGGTAAATGCACATCATGTGATTGAGAATTAGATTACATTCTTATCTTTCTTTGAGCTAGGATTAAAAGGAAAATATTATTAGTTATGTTGGGATTCTTACTATAGAAACATATGAAAGCTTTGTGTTTTCATGAAATTGTTGTGAAAATTTATTAAAGACATTTGGAGATCCCAAACTCAACAGCCTAAAGGAGGCAGGTAGATAATTTAAATAAGCAAGTAGGACTGGATGGAAGAACATGAGAGTGGTTTATGTAGACTGTGGTGATGTGGAGAACAGGCCATTCTAAATTGATCATGTGTTTCTCAGCTCACAGAGGTCATTACCAAGAAGAATATAGACCAAGTTTCAGAAGATAATCAGATTTTCAAAAGAAGTTAACAATTTTGATTTTTAGGTAAAATTCAAATTGCTTTAATGATTTAAAATGATTTATATTTTATAACATTGTGTTGGAGAAATGACATGCTTCTGAGTGAGAGCATGCCTGTGTACACATTCTGTGTTGCATCATATTATTTATGCCAACTTAAGACACGATTATGTTTGCTTTGTGCACCTGAATGAATGATTTGTTTATATTTTGCCATTATAAAACACAAAAATGGTAATGCCTTTTTAAAATTAGGTTCTTGATGGTTTCAAGTCTTTGTCTTCAATTTTTAAGCTACTACTAGGAAACATATAGGCCATTTAAGATTTTATGTATACTTTTATTTTCAATTTCTTATCTTTTCCATACCTCATTTCTTACTGTATTTTAATTTATCATATTATATTTTATGGGATGGTTAACTCAAACAATCCTCCGTCCTCTCAAATTGGCAAGTGTATGTGCAATTGCATTTATATATAGACACCAATTACAGAGGCTCCAACCATAGTTTAAACAGGAAGTTCAGATTCAGGAGAGATTGTACCCACAAAATATTTCTGAGATTTCTGTTAGACCTGAACACCATCAGCCCATATCCCATAATGGTATGAGCCAGACAGCCATATTTGTACTTAGAGCACAAGCATCTCATTGCTGGAGGTGAAGTAAATTCGGAACATCCTACAGTCATGATAAGATATCTTTTGTCCCCAAGAACTGCATATAAATTCTTAGTGTTTCCAAAGAAATCTATCTCTCACTGAATATTTTCCTTGAGACTGTAATGTCTTTCTTCCCTTTGCTGTTGCCACCACTGATTAGCTGTCATCTTTATAGTCACAGAGTAGACTTCCAATGAGATATGTGGATCAGGACAAAGATGGTAATTGAAGTTGAGGAGAAAGATTTTCCTTTTCTTTGAACCATGCCCACTCAGGCTCTTTTTGACAAGATAAGTACCTAATTTACAAAGTTCCCTGCATACATATACATGTGCTTTTTCCCAAGGTTCCCACAAAGTACCATGGTACCTAGACTGATACTCAAAACTAGCCATGACCTGTAACCAAAATGAACACTTCTTTCTTGCAACATAAAAATAAGTACTTACCTTAAGTCCCAGCCCAGATCCTCCCTCCACCCCATTTTTTTTTTTTTTGTATTTATCTCTGGAATCTTTGTCATCTCATAAATTTATTCTTCATTTGTATCCATTCAGTTCTCTCAGACATGTTCTTACATTTTTGGAACTTAGGAGGTCAATGGTAAAGAGAAGATTAAGAACAAAGATTGGGATTCTTATCTTTGGAAAGCTGCTCTAGGTCTGTGTACTTGAGGGATGAGACATGTGCATTTCCTATTTCTGTGCAACAAATTAGCACACTTTTAAACATTTGAAATTAATTTATTATTCTCAGTTTTTGTGCATTAAGAGGCAGGCATGGCTTAACTAAGTTGCCAGCCTGGTTGCATTCTCATGTGGAAGCTCACTAAATTTATTGACATAATCCTTTTACTTCTGGCTGTAGAACTCAAGATGGCTTGCTTCTTCAAGGCCAGAAAGAGAGCTAGTCTGATTTCATGAAGCCTCCTTGTGTCTCTTTTAATTGCTTTTACCTGACTAAGCCAAGGAAATGGAAGATAATCTCCCTTTTGATTACCTAAAGTGAATTGATCCAGACCTTCAATTAAATTTACTAAACTCCTTAAATTTTACCATACATATGAACCTTTTCTGTAACTTACTGACTAGAAGCTATCTATACATTCTTTCCTTAATCAAGGGAAGGAGACTATACAAGGGCATGACTCACTGGGGTTCACCTTAGGGTATGTCTGCCACTGGGAGCTTCTGATCTCTATCTGAATATGTTTTAATATCAGTGATGACTGAATTCACCTATCAGTAGAATCCTAGTAGCAGGCTCTTAACCAAATATAACACAGTGATTTATTTGCATTTGAATAATACTTTAAACACATTATGATATAGGGTTATAATTAAGTGATGACTTAATTATATAAACTCTAAGAAAATATGTATGAAACAAAGAATTTTTGTTAATTAGAAGGGTTTGGCTCACCAGTTTCCAATAGGAGGAATATTTCTCTAATACCAAATTAAAAAAAAAATCTCAAAATGCCATTTTGCTGATAAACATAATATATGGTGTTCTTAGCATTCATGCTAACTATAATTTATGTTTAAATAATGGCCACTCATGTCTTATTTCATTTTATTTTTACAACAACACAATAGTGTAGCTCTTCATATTAGGAAAAGTTAAGAAGTTATAAAACATGGACATGTTTAGGAATATCTTATGTCCTAGAAAGATGGTTGGAATCCAAGTTTCTCTTCTCTGGAGTCTACATTCACACATTACACTCTATTTTACCTCATCATCCCTTGTTGTCTTTGTGATGAAGATATTAAAGAGGCCATGAATAGAGATTTATAGGCATAAAAGGTAATGATGTGATAACTTTATGAACAGACAATAAATAGACTTTAGGATAGTATATGAATTTAACTACAGAATTGTAAAACAAAATAGGCATGGGCCCATATTTTCATTTGTTATTTTAATATTTGCTGCATATTGGGTCTATGCCAGGCAGTGCCTTAGGCTCTGAGAACACAAAAAAGATGCTATCATTCTCACCAATGATGAATTCTAAGAAATGACAGAGAACTAACACCGCTTATATTATCCTGGATTGAGTTTGAGCCCATTATCGAAAGTGAGGTGACACAGGATCAGAGGGATGGGCTCCATATGTACTCACCGTCACATTGGTACTGACTGATTTTCAATATGGTGCTCAAAGGGGGATGGGGAAATAGATCCACATCTGAGAGATGCGCTGAACAGTTTGGAGGGGAAGGGCGTACCTCTAACCTTTGCTAAGTAAAGGCAAAATTATAAATTCTAACCAAAATGTTATAGAAAACAAAAACAAAAACAAAAAACATTTACTGGGTGTCGGGCAGGTGTGAAGGAAGGGATGGGTTTATATGTATACATTACAAGTGCATTGTGCATTGTCAGGGGCATGGACATGCTTGAAACTCTGACTCGACGGGGGAGGGAAGGCAATAGCAATGTATGTAACCTTAACTTTCGTACCCCCTTATTATGCTGAAATAATAATAATTTAAAAAAAAGCATAGAAGTTGGATTTTGAAGACACATAATCCTGGAATAGAATGACAGCTATTCTACTTAAAAATGTTTTAGTAAATTATTTGACCTCTCTAAGTCCATGGATAAAATATCAGTACTCATCTTGTAGAATTAGTATAAAGATTATATGTGATAATACAGGTTAAGTGCTCTGCATATGCTGTCATTATCAAATAATATCAGCTAAAATAATGATAATGATAAACAGAAAATCTAAAATTTGTGCTATATGATAGAAGCATAAAAGGAAAGATGACAGAAATACATAGGATAGGTCACAAACTAGTATTCCCTGAGAGTAAACATCTGACTGACAGATATATATTGTTGAACTAACTTTATTTCCACATTTCTGTGAAACAACAATGAACTGAACCCTTGGACCATACAACATCTAGTCTTCACAGTCTACTTTCACATTGATTAATTATTTTACTATATTTGCCTGGACTTTTAAGCGTTTTGAGTCATGACCCTTGAAGTAGAAGTAATTAATGGTTTTCAGTGTTGCCTAAACCTTTAGTATAACGAAAACATAAACTTGCCTGGGGATGAAATGGCTGCAAATGAAGAAATCTTATTCTATGCAAGCATTTGGGGAAGTCTCAGAATCTTATAAAATGGAGGATATTCCATAAATGACCTAAGATAATATATTATAGATATTAATATAAACATTTATCGTGGCTAAAAATCTTATATTATCAAACGAAGATGTTAAGGGCACTCTTTAGAATATATCATGGTGAAAAAACTAAAATCAATTTCTGATTTTGGAATATCTAGGTAAAGCTCTCTTTTATATGCAAATTGTATTGAGATAATGCAAAATAGACCATGTTTAGAACAACAAAATAGTAATAGGAATATAGGGATATATTCCTATGTGTAACTAATAACATCTATTTAGATGTTGAAAATCTGCTGGCTTTTTTTTTTTTACAAGAATTACATGATCTCTAGGAAACTATTAATAAAATGGTGTTGACATTCCTCATAGAGTTATAAAACAAACTCAGAGTTAGAGCATGCAGTATATTGGTTGTCAAAAAGAGCTATGAATCAACTCATCCTTCCTACCTACTTAAGATTTCACACACTCATATGGTTAAGACATATTTTTGTGTTGCTGGCAGTAATATGTTCATTTGGTCTACAACATAGCTAACCTATAAACCTTCATTCAGATTACTGTTTGGCACTTAAAACATGCAAAATGACTTTCCTACATGAAAAATTAGAAGTAAATAATTTAAGAATTATTATAATTCTTAAATTTCAAGATTGATATATAAGTTGTTCTAGCATGTCTGACAGGAAAGGAAAGGAAAGGAAAGGAAAAAGGAAAAGTACTTAAATTACTTACCATACTAAGTACTGGTATGAAAAGTGGCCAGAGGTTTGCCTTATTAAAAGTTGGTGAGATGGCATAACAGAATCATCTAGAAATATAAATTTAAATGGAATCATTCATTAGCAACCACAAACATTGCAGTCCAGATAACATGTCTAATAACAAAACTACTAAAATCATATGCAAAACTACTAAAATCATGTGTGCATATGTAAACTTCCTTTGTAGCTTATGAAATTGATTATTTAATTTAATCCTCACAGCCTCTTCTTGCTGTTGCAAGTCATCAAATGATATTGACAGTTTTATTGTGGCAGTTCTAAAGAGTTATTATCATTCACACCAGTGCAAATGTATATATTACAAAGGATAATTTTTATTTTCTTGATAGAGAAAATAAAAACAAACTCATTGTATATTGTCTTTAGAATCAAAAGATGCTTATCATGTTCATTGAGTGGACCATCCCACCAAGTGAAATTGTAAGATACTTAGCCATTGGTTCTCCAGTGTATGTAGAATTAAATTAACATTAACTTGTCTTGGATACTGCCTATCAAATATGTGTTGGGTAACGTCTTAAATGAAAGAAAAAAGACTCAAGATACATTTTGTTATTTGAACAACTTAGATTATTTTTACAAGCTGGCATGATGATTAACAGGTATGCTCTTTAAACCTATGGTGACTCTGTTTGGTTTTAATGCATATAATTAACTAATTAGTTTCATGCTTATTTTCAAAAACTAAGAAGGCATATCAATGTGCATATAGCTAATATAATAATTTGAACCATTTTTTTTGTTTCATTTTCTCTATATACTGCCTTCTCAATGGTTCTGTTACTTCTAACTTTCTTGTCCATTACTGATATTATGGACATACTTCAAAAGTTTCTGTCCTCTTTCAGTTATATAATCCTTTTTTAAAAGTGCAATGGAAAATATCAAACTCAAAATCAAGTCCATTTTGTCCTTAGCCTACCATTGCTCCTCTGGTTTCTTCTCTCACATTCTCCACAGCTGCAGCATAGATACAAACTGGGACCCTCATTCTTCAGCTGAGTGGGGAATAGTGTAGTCTTTTTAACTCCTTTTTTTCTGAACCTTGTGCACTCGCTCCAGGATTGGATAGTGGGGAGAAATGGCCATAAAGATAAAGTTCATTTTATGGAAATGGGTCCATATTTATGTTGTTGGATATCCCTAGCTTTGCTGGGTTTCAATCTCTTTTCATGAGGATGTGGTGTTCTCTATATGGCAGGCATGGTTTGTTTCTATGAGATGATGAGTACCATTCTGACATCCATACCCCAATTTGTTTTTAAATCAATGTATTATAGTTAAGTGATAATAGTCCTAAAATAAAATACAGCAAAATTAATTTAAAGCATAAGTGTTATGTGTGTATTTTAGTATGCATCTCTCTCAGGGCCAGAATGATGATAGATTTTTATAGCATATCTCTGGATGGTGATTCTCTAATTTTAAAAATATTAATCATACTTTCTTCTTTAGTTTTTACCCTTGTGTCAGTACCCAGAGCATAAGTAAAGCTCAAGAGGTAGATCCCCACAAAGACAGGAGGAGGTGGTGAAATTGGGAGTAGATGGAGGAAAATTTGCACATAATCATCCCTTATTATTTTTGTCTCTATAACACATGTCACTTGAAATGTAATAATTCATATATAGGTAACATAATTAAAATGATATGGTACACAGTTAAATATATATTTAGATAAACTGATTATTTGCAATCAGTTAATATATGTTCATTATGTCATTACATATCACTAAATATGCATTTAATGTATGATATTCTAAGACCATTTGTAATTAAACAATATTGATCAAGCAATATGCCATTCATAAAAATCAGCAAGTAAGTCATCATTGAATAGCCTGTATTCCAAGCTTTTGCCTATATAAAATCTTTGTGGTACATGGCAAATACCACTTATTCCATGATGCTTCCAAAAAGATGAAAAGATATATGGGTAAATATAGAGAGACATAAATATTAAAGTTTTTCTGCCAATTTCATTGTATATTCTTATAATTTCTATTCCTTTTATGTCTGTATATTTAAATTCATTCAATTCAATATAAACTGTGTCAGTTATATTCTTGGCAGGGTCAGATTATGAAGTTAAGATTTAGTTCTTTTAACTAGTCTCACATATTATTATTTTTAGATTGACAAGTGATAAGTAAAATAAAAATCTGAGTTTTTCATGATATCAATTTTAATACTCTGATAGAATTATTACATATGAAATTTATTACAGAAATATTTTTCTGGGGGGAATGAGTAGAGTGTTAGCTAAAACTGCATCATTTCATGCCCTAAGTACATGCTTGGACTGCTTATTGAAGACTATGTATTGCTCAAACTCAGATAGTTTTACAAATGGAAAGTGGAGATATTAATCATGTCAGAATGACAGGGGTAAAATGAGACTTTCCTGGGAACACTGAGATATGGGTGCCCTCCTGAGAAATCTTGTCCCAGGATAGTGTTTTTTTTGTCCCCCCCCCCTACTTGCACCTTCTCCCAGCATTTTAATTGCTGTTCTGCTTACTTGATACCAGGCAGATTTTCCACACATCTGCACCTTGTTCATTTTGTCTTTGACCCTGCAGTGTTTTCTTTTGTTCTTCTTTATCTGACAAAACTTAGCTGAGTGTCCATTTTCTTCAGAATCCCTTCCTTGACTCTTTCCCTTCTTGTGCCTCTGAGCACAAGGCTGCCTTTCTTCTGCATTAAGGCTGAGCTGCAAAGTCACCAGTAGCCTGCCGGGTTTTCCTAGATGCTAGGTTTTGTAAGGACACATTTCCTTCTTGACAGGATAATAATTTGATTACACTGATTATGTGCTCTTCATGCACCATCCCCATTCCAGGCTGATTGCTCTCGGAGTTTTATTATAGAAACGCCTCAAGGCATAGTTAGTTTTGTAGCGAGAACACGCTTTATGCCTTTTAAGAGACTTAGTTTCTGTTTTCAGAAGCAATATTGGAGACCTTTAATCCACAAGTTTATGCTTTAAACAATGTGTTGTGTTTTTTTCTTTCCCATATACCCAGATTTGACAAAGATGCCAGTGGCTGAGGAGAAAAGAAGAGCAAAAGGGAATAATAGAGTTAGAAACTAGTAGGATCTAAAAAAACAGTCCTGATTCCTGTTACCCGTGAATATGGTCTAGGCAATACAGCTAAAAGATGAGATACATCAATGAGTCAAAGGCAGAGAGAACTTAATCGATTTCCTGGCTGAAGCCTGGAGAAACAAGTCATGTCCAAGAAATACCAACATGCAATAGTGGCAGGATAATAGAAATGGCAGCTTTACATAAAGAGCAAACAGATTGGAGTCAGACTCCCTTCCCAACCCCCAGTCTTGTGCAGCCCCTGAGAGCTGCCAGACACCAACCAAATTTCCCTAACTCCTGAAAGGAACAAAGAGGTACCCCAGGGATGCTGATGAGCATTGAGAGACCTAAAGCACATGGGTAATCCTGTGAGGAGACAAGTCTGGAGATGGACTCAGGATGTTGGATTCTCAGTGAGAATGAGCAGGAACAATTGTCTCTGCTAGGGAGAGATGAATTCCTGGGTACTGACACTCAGTACTCCTCCTCCACCCCCACTTGTCTCCTCGAGAAGGGTAAAATACTGAAATATAAAAATGACTAATTTAACTTGCATGGAAAGAATTTATAAGCATTTAACTTAATTCAATATCGAAATAGAGATTAAATTGAGGTTTTTTTTTTTTAAGTAACAAAAGTTATATTTGTGTGTGTGTGTGTGTGTGTGTGTGTGTGTGTGTGTGTGTGTCTGGCTGCAGAATATACATCAAGCAGCTTTTCATATTGAAAGAGAAAGAAAGAATCAAGAACTAAAAGACATTAGGTAGCTATAGTTTGTTGGATCTAGTGCTTGATACTTCATATATATTGTCTTATTTATTCTTCCAGATAGCTCATATGTTTAGAGTCCTATTTGGAGTTGCTGCAAAAAATCTGACTTTATTGAAGGGCTTTCATGCAGATAGTTTACTTTGTGAAATGATCCTAAGAGACATGAGAGATCACAGGGAAAAATGACCCAGGGGAAAATGAAAAGACAATCAGAGGGTATCTGAGGCCGCTGGTTGTTGTGGGCAACTGTGGCTTGATCCAGCTGGAGATCTGAAGGATTTTGGAGAAAATGCTCAGACTTGTCTGTCCAGGAGCTCAAAGAAGGGAGTGTTTTCCACCAGCTAACATTTCCTCGGGTCACTGGTTGCACACTCCCGCATACATGTAAGTTTGTGTGTGTGTGTCAGAATGGTTAGGTTGGTTCCCGCAGAGTCATCTGCTTCATAAGTGTGTGATCAGGACCATCATATGGAGCCTTGAGCTAAGAATGGCTCTAGATGTGGTGTTTAATGCTTTGTGAAAAGTAGTCATCTTTGAAGTTGAATCCCTTCTTTATCCTGAGACAACTGTCACCTTCTGTTGGGGCGGTGACCGGATTGCACAGGTGAGTGGAGTGGGGAAGACTGTGTTCTGTCACTGCCCTCTGTACCAGTGGGCCCCTGAGCATGGCCATGGGGAGGTTCTGGGTCAGCCCACTTCATGGTGTCTTGGAGAAGGGGGCTAGCAAGTGGCTTTCCTACAGCAGTGTCATGAGGAACTTGTCAAAGGACTCAGTGAGGTCCTCTGAATATCCCCAATATAGGTATCAAGTACAGCTCAGAGTGGAAGAGGTTGCAATTACTTGGGATTCACAATTTGTGGTGGGTTGGAGCAGTGAGAAGGGGAGATTGACCTTCCCACGATATTAATCTTGTTTTCTAATTTCTGTATGTGCATTGGACATTTAGGACTTTCTTGACTAGAGAAGGAAGGCCTTGGGCCAGGTTAGTAGATTACTGAAGATAGTAAAGTGTTCTCTGCCTTTCACGTGCAAACTAACCAATCCTTCAGACCACCAGCTTTATCTAGTTCTTACACTGGAAGACACTATTCTTTGTTCCTAATCACCCCAGGGTCAGGCATCAGACAGCTAAGAAAAGCCCCTATACCCTGGGGACTCACTGAAATTATTCAAATTAGGCAATCCTAAACCAGCTGGCTTCCTCTACTTTCTCTGCTCTTTCCTTTTTTTTTTTTTCCCCACAAAAACCTCAGTACAAGCTTTCCCACAGTTGTTCTTACTTGCTCTTTGCCTGTGACCAGCCAACCTCAATGTTCTCTCATGTGGCCCTGTGTGGCATGATGTGGTATCCTCCCCTCCTCTTGGGAACTGTAATAGACTGTCTTTTCAATGGCAGTTGTCTCCTGATCTGTTGGTCTCACCGTACTTGAATAAAACCATTCACCAAGTACATTTAAAAATACCTGCTGGTTAGGGTGAGGCTGTCTTTTTATTTTTCAACAGGTTCTGCAATTATAAAGCAAATCCTGCTTTCAAGAAACATTAAGACAGATAGATTTAGATCTCTCTTATTTAAACTCACCTCTATTGTGGCAGGGCTCATATTTTTGTTTGAGCTTTTGTTCTTTTAAAAATGATGAAATAATAGTTTACTTTATGACTTTAGTTCTCTCAACTCACACATTGATGAGGTATAGAATAAAGTTATACTTCTGCATTCAGATGATATGGGGTTTTGGTTTTCATCAAGATTTACTGGCTAACCTCAGAGTTATTTAGAAAGGAAATTATGACTAAAGATGTTGAGCAAATAATTTGGAATACTGTTTTTAAAATATTTTATAGTAGGCTTATTAAGAGATGTTTAGAAGAGAATTCTAAGTTATGCATATTTGGGCTCACATTTTTTCTCAGTATCTCTGTCCACAAGGATCATGTTCAATGGTAATCATCTTTATAAAGAAGCTAATTTCTGCCTAAATTACAGTGGGCTTTTTAAATAATTTAAGCTCATATTATACCAATACTAAAAATATATGTGTATATGTATACATATACACATATATATTATATATATCTAAGCCTTGAAGACATTTCCTACTCAGAAACTCAGGAACAGACCATTGAAGTATAAAATAAACTATGTACCTTAAAACATGCTATATCATTGGAGGGATAAGTCAGATCAATGTAAAAGTAATATATTTCTTTTAAAAAGCAAATAATATAAACTACAATAAAATTATCTGCAAACACATGGAAATTGCTTAAGAGTACTGTAAAGGTTAAAAAGATAAAGAGGGCTGGTGGCTCACGCCTGTAATCCTAGCACTCTGGAAGGCCAAGATGGGCAGATCCTTTGAGCTCAGGAGTTCCAGACCAGCCTGAGCAAGAGTGAGACCCTGTTTCTACCTAAAATAGAAAGAAATTATCTGGACAAATAAAAAATATATATATAAAAAATTAGCCAGGCATGGTGGCGCATGCATGTAGTCCCAGTGACCTGGGAGCCTGAGGCAGAAGGATCACTTGAGTTTGAAGTTGCTATGAACTAGGCTGACGCCATGACACTCTAGGCGGGGCAACAGAGTGAGATGCTGTCTCAAAAAAAAAAAAAAAAAAAAAAAAGAAAAGAAAAAAGAAAGAAAGAAAGAAAAGGAAAGGGAAAAGAAAAAGAGGTCAATGAGAAATAAAATGGGAATGCTGTTTTTGGGCGAAGGTACTTCGGACAAACTTTGAATGATTTGCATATGTGTAATAAACAAAAGATAAGGATAAAGCATGAGCAAATGACAATATTTATTGAAATGGACAGAGTAGAGCAAAGGATGTGGTTTAGGAATATTAGAAAATCTAGCCACTCCTGTTGGGTCATATTTTGGAGGTTCTTGAATCCAGGCAAGAAATTTTAAATTGCTAATTGTTGCAATCATTTGAAATTATTGAATGGATGATGATAAACAGATTATTGCAAAGTTCTAGTTAGGAATGAAATGTGAGAAACACCTATATGAATTCATTTATTCTTAAGCACACACACACAAATAAATGGTGATGGATATAATAATATTGGCATTGATTGTGGGGATAGTTTCACAGATAGTATACTTACCTCTAAACTCATCAAGTTATATACATTAAATATGTAATGAATACCTCAGTAAAGTAGTTTATTTTTTTGATTATTTATGCTAAATTCAAATTTAACCAGGTATCTTATATTTTATCGGGTAACTCTAGTTGTATGGTCACTGTGTTTATATAGGCCTAATCAACTGTATCTTTTTGGAAGAACATTAATAGAAAACAAATAACAAATGAAGAGTATTTTCTCATTCTATGATATTTCAATATAGAGTTCAATATAGAGTTCTATTCAGTATAGAGTTTTAATGTGGAGTTCAGTTTGAGAAAAATTTCTAAATATAATATTTTGATAAGTAGGTTTATATTTTATATAATTTATTGTATATGAGAAAACTATTTTTAATCAAGTGTTTTAACATTTGCATCATTTTTCCTTAACAATTTCATGTTAGAGTGAAATTATTAATAATTTCATTTTAGAGTCCAGTAAACTGAGAGTTCCATTGCTAGAACTCATTGCTAGATTTTTTTTCTAGTTGGTAAGAATTATGGGTTGATATAATGTAATTTAAAACAGAACTAATTATTTTTGAAAAGTTCATCAAATTTTCCACTTTCTCATAGCATAGACTTTATAATTAGCATAAATATGCTTGTTTCTAATAACTTGGTATTTTTAATATATTATCCATGAGGAAAAAAGTTAAAAATAATAAACCACTTTCTGAGTTTTTTATATACCTTGATCTATAATGATATTGGCTCTATCTAGCCACTACTTGCTTTATTACTTATTTTATCCAAAAGGTCCCTAAAAGTTTATGACAAACATAAGTATCTTACCTATGCCAGTGAATGGATGATGAAAAACCATGGAGAATTATACGAAGAAATGTTAACTTGCTGCAAATTTTAAATTCTCACTAACCAGGAAATCACATGACACTATTAGACTAATCTGAAAATCACATTGCTATTAGATAGATTTTTAAGTGTTTGTACATTGCTATCTAAATAAATTGTTCAAAATTTTGAAAACTATTTCAGATCTGAAAATGGGTTCCTTTAACTGAGAAAATAATATTTCTCATGTAGAATTTTTATTTCCCTAATCTAACTGAGGTATAAAATGCAGCATTGAATTTGAATTCCTTAAGTTTGCTTAAGAGACATTTGTAAGTATATTTTGAAATTGTCTTATTATGAAAGATTCTATTTTTCATATTTTAGTTAAGCTGGTCAGATATTCAATCTGAGTACTGATTTATATCATGAAGAAAAACATGATGTGCAATGCAGTGTTATTTAAAAATCTTGATCTTGAATGCTAGGTCTCTCGTAGCCTGGTGAATGTTTTTTATTAAGGCTTTACCAGGAAGATATATCTATAAATGTTTCTGAGTATTTTTACATCCCATACGTTATATAATATGCTTTAAAGCCATTATTTATTTTTGGTTATTATTATTTCTTTTTAGAGACAGTATTTTGCTATGTTTCTCAGTTTGACCTAGAATTCCTGGTCTCAAAAGATTCTCCTGCCTCAGTCTCCCAAGTAGCTAGGAATACAGCCACATCCCATCATGCCCAGCTGTTATTATTATTATTTCTAATGATCATAATATCCAGCTAATGTCAGCCATGTATCATTATTTTATGCTGAAGAAGTTAAGGCTCAGAGAGGTTAACTTGCATCATAAGGTCGCATCACTCCTCCCAAATAACCTTAAACCACATGGTTTAAATAGTTTTGTGATTAGTGACAGAAATAATTGCCTCAATTTTATAATCTGGAGTTCATTATTTTACTACTTTCAGAAGAAAAATATTGAGTTGGTGATTGTATTAGTTAGCTAGGGCTTCCATAATACTGCATGCTGGGTGAGTTAAGCAATAGAGACCTATTTTCTCACAGTTCTGGAGGCTGGATGTCTAAGAATAAAATCCCCCTAGGGTTGGTTTCTCCTGAGGCCTCTCTTATTCGCTTGCGGACAGCTGTCTTGTCACCTTTTCACGTGGATAGACAAATTTCTTCTTTTATAAAAACATCAGTCAGATTGAATTAGTGCCACCCTAACAGCCCTGTTTTAACTTGATAACCTCTTTAAAGACTTTATCCACAAATACAATCACATTCTCAGGTACATGGGTTTGAGACTTCAACACATGCATTTGGTGGATACACAATTCAGCTCATAACAATGGTCCTTTAATAACATTTTCATCCATCACCCCAACTTTGAACCCAGTATAATTCAGAGATATCTATTATTGGGAAGATGTGTAATCTATCATCATTAGAAATGATAGTGAAAATTTGTACATGAGCCTACTCTTGTTATATTTTCTTAATGAAAGAATACTCATGATTTTTCAACATCATAGGTAGGATACACTGTCATCTTGAATATATAAAATTTTAGGGCACTACTGCATAAACATTAGTGAGTATCATAGTCACAGTTAGAACTAGGTAAAACACAGACACCTGGCCCTATCTCCACAGGTTTACTAGTTCTGGACTGGGGACTGGAAATCTGCATTTCCAAACAGCTCCCAGTTGAAGCCGATGCTGCCTGTGTTTAGAACACAATTTAAGTAGCATATCCACCAACTACCACGTTAGTTTTTATTACTTTTTCTTCTGAGAAATGCCACGATTTCATTTAACATGTTTGTTGAAACAAAGTAGAAGGAGCTTCAGATAATTATTAGAAACAATCTTTTGCTGTAGGCATTGCGGCATGTGCTTTAAGCACATGCAATTCCTTTCAATAAAGAAAATAATAATGGCATTTTCTGCCATCTTCCTCTAAATTCTCCTTGTCTAAAAAACACCTTGAAAATATCTTCAATGAGCTATCAGTTTAAAGAAGATGTTTTTTTTTCTTTTTTTCCTTTGTTCCAAGTCTGACTTCCCAAATATAGTAACTTCTTGATCTACATAAGAGTTGATAAGCTCCTATTTGTTTTAGTGGCATTAAATCAACATGCAATTTTATCTGTTGTAGCTAAAAAGGATAGTAATTATTAAACCATTACTACTGAAAAACATATTGCATTTTGAGGATCAAGCACAGCTGGGAGCTGCTCAGTACCTCAAGCACCAGATGCTCCATTTTCTGTCATTTATTTAGAATTATTTACACACATAGATGAGGGAGCAGAAGGATGGGGAGGTGCCAAACAGTCTTTTTATTCCAAATTTGTTGATTCTTTTGTAGATAATATAAAATATAATTGTGAAAATAATGGAAAACAATAAAAATAAAATGTCTATGGGAAAAAGCTCCTTCCTGTGAAGTGTATTCTACTTGGTTTTCATCCTCCCCAAATAGGAGATGCTATAAAATTATCATATATTCCTTCAAAAATGTTTATGCATAAATAAGTAAATATAAATACTTATTTTATCTCACTTAAAAATAGCAGCACACAATATACACTATGATGAACTTTATCTTCTCTAAACAATGTATCTTGGATATCATTTCATTAGAATCTTCCTAGTATTTCCTTGTATGGACCAAATATAATTCTTGTTACTAGTCATCTGCAGATAGACATCAATAGGTAAATGTTGACAGATAAATTTTCATTGTCTTAAAACATTTCCATTTAACAAAATGCTAAGCATTGCATACATTTTTACACAGATAATTACCGGTATGTGTGATTAAATATTATAAAAAAATTGTTCTTCACATGACATGAAAAGAATATATTGACCACATTTTATTCCTGTATTCAAATGTATATGATAATCTGTAAGTCAAATTCTTAGTAATAGCATTTAGTCAACAAATGTAAACTTTATAATTTTGTTAGAAATGGGACAAATTTCCCTCAAAGTGACTGCCCTATTTTATATAACTATAAGATATTTGTAAGAGTTCACATCTACTCTAACAGTCTTGCCAAACCAATTATCAGACCTTTGGAGTTTTTAATACTCTTTTGGATGAAAACTTGGATCCTACATAGTTCTAATTTCCATGCCTCATATTATTAGTAAGGCTTATATTATTCTTAATATGTGTAAAAGTCTTCATATATCTTCTTATCTCTGAGTTGTTCTTTTATGGACATTGCCGAGTTTGGGGGGCAAGACAATCAAACACTTTGCCTTCTCTGTTTATCATTTTCATGCCATGTAGACATTTTCAATTTTTATGAAGAGGTCTTTAACATTTTTTTCTTTTATGATTTCAGGGGTTAAAAAGAGTTCTCCGATACATTCATGAGGCTAGCACTATAGTTTTCTAGATGAGTTGCTTTATGCAATTTAAGACTTTCTCTTTTCAGAAAGAGATTGCTTTCAGTAAATCTGCCGTGCTAGTGTGATTCTGGGTGCAATCTTGCCTCCTCTAACAAACTGTGCTAGGTCCAGAAAGGTTTGCTGCCAGACTTCTATCTCCCCCACTCACCCAAGTTCCCATGGCAGACAGAGTTTTACACTGGAGTATGTACTCTCATTTCAGAAAGTTTGCTTTTGCTGAGATTGACTACTAATGATTCCACTTGCTTCTGAGATCTCTCTTTCACTGGTTTCTTGTCCTCATTCCCTTCCATATAGCACAATAAAAACTACTTTGCTTCATTCCTGTAGCTTTTGGGGGCCCTTACATATAATCTAGATTCTAAGTATATGTGCTATTAAAGACTGATTGTTTGCATCCCCCACAAATCATATGTTGAAGCCCCAACTCCCATTGTGGCTGTGTTTGGAAAGGGGGCCTCTAAAAATTTAATTAAGGTTAAGTGAGGTCATAAGTTGGGCTTCTGCTCCAACAGGATTAATGTCTTTATAAGAGAAACCAACAACACACATTGAGAAAAGAGACCATGTGCGGCATAGGGAATAGGTGGCCATCTGAAGCCAGGAAGAGAGCCCTCATCAGAAATCAGCTCCGTCAGAAACTTGATATGGAACTTTTAGACTCCAGAATTGTGAGAAAATAAATTTTTTAAAATTATTTAAGCCATCTAGTCTCTGGCATTTTATTATGGCATCCTAAGAAGACTAATACACATGTCTCTCATACTTTCATGGGAAAAGGTATTGACTTTTTTTTTTTTCATTTTTCCCAATTTTGTTGTCCTCATTTCTTTTCAATAAAATTCAGTGTGATATGAAATGAATGCACATCCAATTTCATACTAGATTTTTCTCTGATAATTCTATTTATGAGTTTTCCATATTGAAGGGCATGGTTGCTATTGATGATGTGAAAAGATCACAAGTATTCTGTTTAGCCTAAATGGCTTCCTAGAGACCATTATTCAAATTCCCACTTTTTTTTTTTTTAGCTATTGGATGATGAGTAGGTAGAGTATAGGTTTTCATACATGTGAATAGGATAACTCAGTAAGATTTTCAACAGAAAAATAAGAAGGGAGTATTTGCAACCTCTCTGATTTACCACCAAAGCAGTGATACTATAGTATGTCATGGCTTATACTATCTATGTTGAATGCACAAAGGTTGGATTCTAAAACAAATAATAAAAAATTGAGAATTTTAGATAAGAGTTTCAATATAGCTATTATAGTGGATGTGAAACAGAAAGACTTCAAGACCTCATGACCCTTTTTTTCGATGTACATGCACACAAATAAATTCTCATGCCTTATCCCAATAGGCCAATGACTCGCAAATGTTTGAGTACCCTTCCAAAAGGAAAACAGTGAGAATGGGTATTGTTTTCCTGGTAATAATATCATGACTAATTACACTTCATAGATTGATACAGGCTAGGCTTTTGGAGAAATTATCTCATATAATAATTTCATTATTCATACGGAGCATTTGTTATTATGCTCTTTTGAAGCATGGGAATTCAGAGTCTAGCAGAAATTTAGCTTGCTTAGATAACCCCAGTCTACTCATGATAACTGGTAGAACCAAGACTCAAATTCAAATCAACCTGACTCCCAAGCCCTTGCTACCTGTTTAATCTACCACCTGGTCAATTCTATCTCCAGTAAGAAAAACATAAAATGAAGAATTACTCTCTATTTTGGTCATTGACAAAGTTAACATGATGTGGGTGAAATAGTGTGAGCAATTCCTTTTGACCACATCTTAAATCAGCTTAGTTATGTACGTATCTACAAAATTATGCTAATAGAAACATATTCTATAAACAGACTTTGATTATCATGTAAAATAGAGTACCTCTAGACCACCAGCCAATAAACTAAAAGCCTGGCATTCTCTTGGGTTTAAACCTGCAGATGTTAAATTAATCTTTGAACCAAAAGAGATTATGTACTAATTTGAAAAATGTATGCTTTTCAAGAGTATAGCATATATATTTTCATCAGCAGGATATTGAGTATTTAAATTACTATACAATTGTGTGATTCGTGGTAGTTAAAATTAACAAGTTAGGTATATAGTAGACATAAAATACATTTATTATGGTGGCTAAAAAGTAATTGCAAAATACTAATATAACATGATGGTGTAAAAAATTTATTAATTTAGCTTTCTTTCTTCATTTAGTCCGTGTTTCTCTGTTAATATAAATGTTAATTATTTTATTTATATCCAGGACTTTATATGCTTATTATTTTTTATTACATCATCTAGGGGATGAACACGTTTGTAACCTGACTCAGGTGGGGCAAAGGCAATATATGTACCCTAAATATTTGTATCCCCATAATATTATGAAATAAAAAATATATATATAATAAAATAAAAAAGAAATGAAGCACAATTTAAAACTTAAAAAAATTTTATGGAAAGTAAAACCTAGAATTAAGAGAAAAGGAGTTTTTTTTTTCATTTTTCCTTTATACTTAATTTCATGGTTTTTATGTATTTATTTTATTACATGAACTTTTATAATAAAAGCAAAGAATAGAACCATACTAATAAATAATTTCAGGGTAAAATCTAGACCAAGAGAATATACTCATAATTTTTAGGGAAAGTAGATATAATAGTCTTCTAAATATTTCCAATAAAGATGTATCAGCTGAAAAGCTTTTATTTTTATAGGACCACAGTGCAGCAATTATATTAACTATGTGGCAAATTCCCCATCTTCAAGTTATCTAACAATACTCAGGAGGACATTATACTGTTTTGTTTTGTGTATGTGTGTGTGTGTGTGTATGTGTGTGACTATTGTCAGTTTTTTCAACAAGATTCAACAAAGTTATACATTGATAGCCAATAAGAATTCATTGAAATGTCCACAGGGACTTTATTGCAACCAGGAGACCCTTCTTTGTATTAAATCTTTTGAATGATTATGTCACACAAACATATTACCTACTTTATTCCCTAACTGCTAAAAGCTATAAAGTAGCATAAACAGGATAATGCAATAACTAGAAATATGTACACTAAAGTGCCAATAAAATCTCAGTGAGTTTTCAGATAGTAAAAGTAAAAACCTTTACTTTCTTAGTCACCTCATAAAATAAATATTTAATATGTGTCATTCTATTAATGTCTCAAAATTTGGTAACATGTTACAGGTATTACAGCTAATTCTCCTTTTATAGTTCTGAGAGGCTGATATCAAAATAGGTGACCAAGGTCCTCTATACTATCCCTATATTCTTTCTATTTACCATAAATCAATGTATCAAAATAAAATTTCCCTGCCATAACAAAACAAACAAACAAACAAAAACATACCTCCATGGAGGTTGTTCCTAGACTTTATCCCCTAGCTTGCAAGACAGGACAATCAGACTCTTTTAAACTATAAGTTTCTTGTCTCACTGAAGCTGTTAGAAGGCATTTGAATATGCATGACTTTGATTTTTCTAAGTTGGTAGAAAGGTAACGATAATGTGGGGGAAAATAACACATCTATCCCACACCTTATTTGTAGTTCATTATCATCAAGCACACATTTACTATGTAATTTTAGGACAGTATACTAGATATAGTAAGGAAAAATGCATGCCTAATCTTTATATTTAAATTTGTGGATGAAACAAAGGTAACATAATAAAAATAAGTGTAAATCAATGCTATATACATATCTCTCAAGTGGTATATCTATATTACAAAATATATGTAACAAAAATAATTTTACTTACATTTTAAGGGCTTATGGATCAGGAAGAGTTCTTAGTGTTTTATCTTCTTTTAGTTCATATAATTCTAACTACAACTTATACTGCTATTGTATTCATTCAACACTCAAGGAACTGAAACTTGGTGATGCTAACTTACATCTCAGGAAACAATGGCAAAGAAACAGAAGCATAATGATTCAAACTCTTGTCTATTTAAATACAGTGATAGAAAAAGACATAGAACTCAAACAGAACTAGGTTCAAATCTTACCTCTCAGACAGGCTACATTAATGCTGTGAATCTTAGTATCCTCAACTAGAAAGTGATCATAAAACAACTTACTTTATTGAGATAATGTTTTTAAGCATCTAGCCTAGTATACTGAATATAGTGCATATATTTTTAAAAGGGTAATTGTTATACCTTACTCTATAAATCAATATTAACATAAATGCAGAGGGTATGTTGATGATATTTGAGTATTATATGAATAAAGGCATTAATTTAATTGGTTGTTCATTCCTTTCCATCTTAAAATACTTTATTCCCTAAGCATCTGTAATACCTCACCTGCCCCACTCTGAAGCTTTCACCTCACTGCTCATTTCTTCTGTTTATTTACAGGCTCCTTATACTCTGATCTTAACTCTAGTTGAGACCTGTTATTAGTATGTATTATACTTATCAGTGTATGGTTACTTTATGAGTTGCCTCATTTCTGTTTTTTTTTTTTTTTTCTCTTGCTTACCCGAAAGACCATAGTATAGTAATTTGTATGCAGTAGAACAGGATAAATTTTTTTTGTTATTAAAAACACAACAGAGAGGCAGCAAATGTGCCTGCAATATTGGATCTGCAGCAGTTTATACTGGCATTATTTGATGTTATTTTAAATTATCAAGCCATACTAAAATTCAAATTTTGTTGGAAGCCTCAATTATATTTTAGGCCATTTAAGCTATTATTTTTAATTGTTCATTTATTAGATAAAATTTGTTTGTTATTAGAAGACTTGAAAATTTATTCAAAGGACATTTTTTATGTCAACTCTACTTCATGCATTTGAGAAACAAGAGTGTGTATATGTTGTTTTTAACAAGTTCATAGTCTGCTGGATGGTCCCTGCCTACCCTTGACTGATTCAGCCTCTACCCTGTCTATTGCATGCAGTTTTCAGAATGACTGTAGAATGTGCTGGGAATGCAATATCCTGAGATAGGGAGGAGCTACCTGAAACATCATGGTCTTTGTCCTTGTTTCTCTTAGGGAATTAATGTGACATCTTGAGTTAGGGAGGAACTTCCCCGGCAACACAGCTTTGCTCCTAACCCCCCTGGAAACAGGATGTCCTTCAAAGCTTTGCCCAATAGCAATTGCATACTCATAGTATAAAGTCCCTGAGGTATATAACCCAGGGTGGGCTGCCTTTTGGGGTCCCTTAGCTGTAGTGAAGGTGGAACACATGCAGTCAAAACTCCATCTATTCTACACAGCTTTCCTGAGGCTTTGGAGATGAAATCACAATGGATCCTAGACTTTTTTTTTTTTTTTTTATTCCTTGCTGCTTCTCTTCAAGTATTAAATCCACTTCATATAACTTCTTACATGTGAGTGCGTTCTGTGTCATGGGGCTCAGACAAATTGGTAAGACTGCAGCCCCGGATGCTGTGAGTGGAGGTGTTCAGATTCCTATTCCTGGTGGTTGGCATAGTGATGATCTTTGCTATGCTCCACACAGTGGGAGTTCCCCCTTGGGATTGGTTATTAGTGAACCTGCTTCACAGAGTCTGGTTTGAGAAAACAAACCAAAATTAAAAGTGCTAAAATTTTATAAGATAAAATAAAATGATGTTTACAGTGTGTTATGGTTTCAGTGAAGAGGGGATGCCTAACCCATGTAGAGTGGTGGGTGTTGGAATTCAAGGAGACTAAATGGGAATGACACTTTTGTTAGAATGCTGAGCAAAATTTTCAGGAGCTTAAGTTTCAGAAGAAATTTGCAAACACAATATGCAATGGCATGAGACTGAGCATTGTACATTCAATGTACTATAATTATTCTGCATATAGATTAGAATATTTTATGGGGTATGGCTTATGATAAAATGTTTGTTTGTAATGTTTACAAGTTTAAGTGTAAGCTTATGAAAATTGACAAATGGATTCTAATTGGAACCATAGTATGAATGATGTGGTTTATGTGATGAATTAGAATAAAAGAATATCATTCCAGGTTAAAGATTGTGAAGTTATGGTGGTACCAGTGTGCAGATCTGTTTGACTTTCTTCATCATGCATATGACATATAATGGCATATTATTAGGGTTAAAGTGTTTTCAAGTAGATATAACAGGTTTACAATGTGGTCTAATGGTAGATTATATTGGCAAGAGTATTAATGTAATGGTGGAAAGTAAAGTTGAACCTTAATAGAAATATATTGAACTTGAAATCATCAGACCTCTTGAAGTCAACATTTTCCATATATGTATAGAAACCTTACATGTGTCTTTTTCTATTTGGGATATTTTAGCAAACTTACTTATTAATCGAAACTCAGAAAAACAATGTCTTGGAGTTAAACTTAATGTCATGGCTCCTACAAATTTATATTTTTTAAGGAAAACTACTTGTAACATAGTTTTAAATTCAAAGTTGATTGGACTCAATATTTCACATGAAACTTTGGTAATATGTATGACATACTAAAAAATTAACATTTACTTTTCTTACAAATAGAAATCATGTTTGTTTTTTTTTTCTTCTTTTTTTTGAGACAGAGTCTCACTTTATTGCCCGGGCTAGAGTGAGTGCCGTGGCGTCAGCCTAGCTCACAGCAACCTCAAACTCCTGGGCTCAAGCAATCCTGCTGCCTCAGCCTCCCAAGTAGCTGGGACTACAGGCATGTGCCACCATGCCCGGCTAATTTTTTCTATATATATTAGTTGGCCAATTAATTTCTTTCTGTTTATAGTAGAGATGGGGTCTTGCTCTTGCTCAGGCTGGTCTCGAACTCCTGAGCTCAAATGATCCGCCCACCTCGGCCTCCCAGAGAGCTAGGATTACAGGCTTGAGCCACCGCGCCCGGCCGAAATCATGTTGTTAAGTATTATATTTTA
This sequence comes from Mirza zaza, assembly GCA_008750895.1. Classification (NCBI taxonomy): domain Eukaryota; kingdom Metazoa; phylum Chordata; class Mammalia; order Primates; family Cheirogaleidae; genus Mirza; species Mirza zaza. The sequence goes on along the minus strand of VSMD01135673.1, from coordinate 13,707 downwards.
ATTAAGCCACGAACCTTTCAGATAAGTTAAGGAAACTGAAATACCCCAAAAGAGGGGAATCATATTCCTACTCTTATAGAAAAGATAAGCCAGTTTACTGTAGAAATCATTAATGAAATCACTTTAGAGAAAAGCTAAATTGAAAAACATTAACCCTTCCTAAGAAGAAATACATGTGTTAAATATTTATTATAATGATGTACAAATACTCTCTCTTAATCATATTTAGTTTCCTTTCAAGAAATATAAATTCAAATTATAAATGCATGTAAACAGTTAGATATGTAACAAAATATTTCGTGTAAAGAGCACGCTGTTCTTACTCTTAGGGGACATACTTTGACTTTGTTTTTGAGTTGTGATAGATTTTGACTGAGCCATCCAGGTATTCTTGACCCTGGCATGACTCTGATTAATTATTCCAAAGATTTAATGAGGTTACTAAACTAATTTTTCATATGAGAAAATTTGTCTAGTGTCACACAATTAATAAATGGGACTATCAAATCTTATACAAACACAAGTATAGTTTTCTTTGCTCATTCAATTGAGTCTTTACCATGAGAACTAGACTGGGCTAATCACTTAGGATGTAGAAATTAAAGTTAAATTCTAGCATAGGGTTTTGGTCTAGTAAATAGTTTGCAAGAAAGACAAGTATATGCATAAGTACAATATTATGTGATCAATGTGACTATAGGGAGGACAGGGGCCTTGAAATATTTGTGGACTCTAAAGATTCACTTGGAAGATGGCGATTCAGCTGATTGTTAAAAAAAAGAAATGGGCTTTACATTTAAAAGAAACCACTTGTTCAAGTATATAAAGTCTAGCAAGAATAAGGCATAGTCAGGAGACAGTGGACATAGTACTAATAAGATATGAGTGGGTGTTGGTATTTTCTGTGCAAACTCTGAGGGTAAGTGGGAAGTACCAATATTAAAATACCATGTATTTCATGTGAAAGATTTTATATTCTATCCTGGAAGTTATATAAAAACATTGAGGAATATTGAATAAGGAGGTGAAGGGATTATATGTAGCTTGGGAACAGATTTCAAAGAGAGAGTTAAAACTTGGCATTTGAACACCACTCTTGCTGCACAAAACTTAAATTAATTTGTCTATTTCCCATGTATTTATTCTTTCATTCAACAAATGCTTGCTTATTGGCTACAATGTGTAAGATATTTCGCCAGCCAATGCAAAAGACGAAAAATATGTCAAACATAGTATGAGAAATAAAAAAAATAATCTTATACAAAAGAAAAATTAAATAGCACCTATACAAATAATTAGAATGACAGTCTTCAATTGATTAGATAAATGCTATGGTAATTTAGAGGAGCAAGCAGTCATACCTAGCTATTATACCTTGTTTTTCAACTGCAGGGTTTGAGATTTTACCCTACCTGCAAGTTAACAAGATAGGCTGCTGTAGTTTTATGTTATAGATGCTGGCAGAAGAGATGAGACTCCTGGGTCAGAGACAAAAATTTTATTACCCATAGCACAGCAGGCAGCATAAATTCTCCCTGTTCCTCACATCCTATGAAATAAAATGAAGCAGCCCAGGTACATGTCACAAACACAATATATATATATATATATAATATATATATATATTATATATATATATATATTCACAGCTGAGAAACCCCTGAGCTTTGGAATCCCAAATCTTATATAATCTGCTAGCACATTTTCCCAATCTTTGTCCTGGAGGAAGATATTATCTTTATAATCCAGTCAGAAAACAAATCTTCCCTCTGACCCAGGCAAATTTATATTTTTATATTTCAAAGTTGTTTGCTATGCTAGCATCCTGGAAAAGATGGTATGAAATAAAATTGTCAATGCCTCTTATCCAGAAGATATGCAGAAATACAAAAGACCCAAAGAGAATTGTCTCCCCAAGCAAAGAGAGATTTGTAGAGAAACAGCCTTTAGTTTAGACCCTGGAGCATAGGTTTAATTAAATGGAGTTTGGAGACTAAGGTTTTCAAGGCAAATAGAGTTGAATTGGTCATTCCAGGGAGTAATGCCTGTACATATATATGGAGTGTTTTCATCATTCTCTCAATGAAACATAAATGAATATTTCCAATAGAGAAACACAATATGCAAAGTTAATTCTTTCTGATTTATTTATTATTTAGATATTTCATTATTCTTCAGAGAGAACCATGTCATAAGATGATTTAAATATATTTAGCTGTTATATATATATGTGTATATATGTACATATATATGCCTACTTTAAGCAAATGTGATTTATTACATCTGATTTTATCAAAACCTTGAGGTTATAGTAATATTCTAAAATAGTCAAGTTGAAGTTGAAGATATAGATTTTGGAATCAATCTGAAAATAACACTTGCAACCAATTTAGGTGAGGCTCTCCACAATTCAGTGTGGGTCACAGGTATTTGCATTTTGATCGTAAGCAAGAACTATTTTAAGCCAATTGATGCAGATGAAGAACAAAATTAATTATTAAACTGATATATTGTTGATTGAGGTTAAAAACAAAGCTATAGAGAAAATAGTAAAAATAGAAAGTTAAGGACAGGAAGGTAAAACAAAATTTCATAAGCCACTATTGAAAATTAAATAAAAATTAAACTTAGAATGAAAGAATGATACTGTTACTGCTAATCATCAGATTCAAAAATGATAGAAATCCTTCAAGGTCAGATGTATACCTGAGGATGTATCTTGCTATCAATGAGAGTTGTGCCTATAGCTACCAATCCAAAGGATAGCATTAAGCATTTAGAAGACAGGTAATATAGGCTAACATTCTGAAAGTAAAATAATATATAGCTTAATAGTAAACAATAATTTATTAAACTTGAAAAATATGAGATTTTATTCAGTACCTGTTACTTTCATCTTACATAAGTATCCTAGAATTCAATCGTAATATAAATTCTTTATATTTAAATCTACCTGACAGTATGATGGCTTTAAATAATTCATTATGGAAAAAATTAAGTTCCTTTATTTTCAAAGTCAGTCATCTTCACATGAAGAACAGTTTTATCATCTGATGGATTTACTGTTGGAGAATTGGGAAGTCCCTTTCTGTGTAATGAGCCTCAGGCTCCCATTGGCATGTCCTTTTCCATTCAAGATGTCATTATATATCTCAAAATGAAAGTATTTCCAGAAAATAAGGACTTTCCGCCATAGTTTATCTTCTTTGACTTTTTATATTTAAGCTAGGCATACTACACAAAATCAGAAACATTCTAATGTATAGAGCTAATTTTACAAGTTAATGGCAGTTATAATTCTATACTTTTTGAATATATAAAATAATATGTCACACCCAGACATATGGAGAATAGAATGTTCCACACATGAAATAAAGTTGACAGAATATTTTTTACAAAGACAATTTTAAAACAAGACAAAGAGCAAAGGAAACTTTTTTTTTTTTTAAAGAAAACTTTGTCTGGACCTCTTTGGTGTCCAAAGTTTATAAATTAGCAATCCATTGGGTAAGAAAATCCAGTCAAAGACCATAGTGACGTGACAAGCAATAACATTTGGGATACATGTGAGAGCTATTTTCTTTGAGAAATTTATTTCCTCAGAGCTCCCTGAAGGAATGCTTGTGCTAAAGAGCTATACATGGCTAATGATTTAATCTCTGGTGATATGAGTAACACAGTATAAGTAAGAAAAGTCATTTGAAAATGATACACAATTATTAAATCACAAATTCAAAGAATTTAGTAAGTGAACATGCTTAACAATAATAAAATGAAAATCTTTAATACATAATTGAGAAATGTAAAGCTTAGAGAGCAAAGTGAAAATACAAATGAGATAGTTTTCTACATAATGAACATTTGAGGTCATGTCTCCTAACTTGCAATATAGTGTTATTAACTCTACCACTGGAAAGGGAATAGTTAAAGAAGGAAGGGATGAGTCTCCGGAAGCAATGTTGGAACACTTAGATTAAGTACTGAGCAAAGGGGAGATGTGTATATTATAAACTATGTTGTATAGCACATTATTTGGAAACTACTTCCTTTTATTGAGTATTATTATAGTAATGCTTTTTTTTTTTTTTTATCAGAGAAGGTTCTTGTTCTCAAATGCCAGAAATCAAATTTGGCCATGGAAAGCAGCAAATAAATTTATTTGAAGCATATTGGGTAGCCATTAAAATTGATGATGGTACTTAAGAGTCAGGTTTGGAGAAAAGTAGGAACCTATGGAGTTTAATCAGCTAGAAACAATGACAAGTACTCTCCACTAGGACACTGTATCTAGAATGTCTCTTAATTAATTCAGCTGCCATTTGACGCTGTTATTGCTGCTGGACTCACCACCACTGCGTCTGAGCCTTGAAATCATTATCGCTTCTATGAAAAATTTCTCAACTGCCCTTATATCCATCCATCATTTGCTCCAAGGTGTTGGAGCATATAAGTTACATGCATATAACATTGATGAAACTTCCCACTAAAAGAATGTAGAAAGATAAGAATTTGGTCCTTAAGTGTTTAGTGGTGAAAGGACTGCTCATCACAATTCACGTATTAGAATGTTTCATGAAAGCAGAAGGGTTTTTGAATGCTGTTTAGTTACAAAATGGCAAATGTCTACTACTAATACAATCTTTCCATTGTGTTAGTCTCAATCTCTGGTTTGCTTTGTTATTATTTGCATTTCAATTCTTTCTAACCTATGCAAAGATGGATTTCTTGAACAGTAAATTGTCATGTGTGGAGTTCTGTTCTCTCATTATATAGTAAATGAAATTATCTTCATAAGCATAATATTGCTGTTTACATTGATCTTTCATTCCACATAACCATATTTATCACTTTTCATAATTGTCATAGCAATTCATAAACAAAATGCATATATAGATTAAAAGTCACATATTTTTGGAATGACACATAAGATCAACATTGTAAAGAACATTATACATATCAGTAATGAATCATAAAAGCCACTTTCTTCACCTTCTACTCATAAATTATGCTTTGTTAAACAACTTAGCATAAAGGGCAAAGATGTTAATTTCATTTGAAAATCACACCAAATGGTGTGAAAGTATTAAGATAACAACACCTTTCATATATTCAACAACTTTGATTCTAAGAAGAAAAACTAGATGAAGTTTCTTTTTTTGAAATTCATTATTTGGGAATTACTAATCTTTTGGCAAATAAAAACTATAATATAAAACCATCCAAATAATTTATTAGGCAGGCTGGAAAGAATATTAAACGCAATTATTCCTATCACCAATTTTATAAATGAGAACATTGATACTGAAAAAATTAGATGAGTGACATAAATTCATATCCTAAGTAAACTGCCCAAGTGACAAGTATAAATATTGTGTTTTCTAACTCTCTTTCCTATATTCTTACCTTATTGGAGCTGGTAATTCTCTCTTTTATGTAGTAGGAGAGTTTTTGAGTTATTGTAAGTTAAACCAGAAAAAAAGTTGTCTTTGCCTTCCTAAAATACTTAAAAAATTTATTTTATATTTGTCAGATAATGAAAATGAAATTCAACTTCTAAACCTATGCAATTGTTACAGAGGTGATGAAGCAAACATTATTACTAACCCTAATTTATGGAGAGAAATACACATAGAGGAAAACACTCTGTTTTTATTCTCACTTGATTTTTTTTTATCCCCAACTTTGTATGTGTACTTTTCCTCAATTGTGTGAGAGAATCATGCTATAACTGATTATAGATATACAGTTTTTCAAATTAATTATTGTCATGTCAACCACCTGGTTATTTATTCAGATCTACATTTCAGTTTTGCTGATTTACAAGGGTGAATTATATGCAATGAAAAAGTGATAAATTGAATATTTTTACTAGATGGAATAGCCATATTTTGTCATACTACATGTGTATTGAAACACACACACACACACACACACATATATATATATAAATCACACTAAAATTTGCTACAAAATGTTGTATGTCTTAAATAAGATAATATTGTCAGAGTCATCCTTGTTTCTCCCAGATCCTGTCATTTGCCTATCAGAAATGTTTCTCAACTTATTTTGTTGTCTAATTGTACTAAAACATAAGTCTAAGTCCTCAACATTTCTTATTTAAAAAAACATTTTTCCCTCTGTTCTTTTTGCCACTATTCTTTTCTTTTTTAATCCTTTCTTTACATAGCTGCTAGAATAATGCATACTAGAAATCAAACCTAGTAATGTCACTCCCAAGCTGAAAAATCTGTCTTGTTTGTAAATGAAGTCCAAACCCTAGACCTTTCACCAACCATGCAAACTATAATTAAGCCAAGTAGCATTCTCACTCATACCTGACTCTACCAATCTTTTCCCAGAGCCAGGAATAATTTTCAGTTGCATACATTGTTTTCTGCCACCCTCTTGATTTGTTTTCCTTTATTTTTTTCTAATTTACTTACTAAGCACTTGAAGTACCTGTTTGATATATGAAGTGCCTGTGATGACCTGTGACAATTTTTTAACCTTTGGAAATATTTTGACAAAGTTCAGTGAGTCACATTCAGTAGGTAATTGATGTGTAGTATATGTAGCAAATTTGTATTACAGCTAACAAAAACAAAAATTGTATATATATATATATGTAATTGAGAATTAATAGTACAAATAAGAAAGTTCATGTAAAATGTGTGCAGGCATATGTGTATGTATATTTGTGTATATTTCCAAAAGAATTTGTATATATTCTTTGCCTATCAACATCATATTGCAAAATAGTATAATTTGTATTCAGAGCAAACTGTTAAAATGACTGTGTTTTTTAATGTATATAATTTTCTCTTTTCCATTAGCTTGAAAATGGTTGCCTGTGTTCACCTACTGTGAAAACTTGGATTCAGACAACTACATCTTTGATTCTCCAAGTGATTCAGGATGTAAATGTGGTTTGACCTTTCCCTGATGGGCAGTTAAATCATGGACATGCAAAACAATTTACTTTGGACTGTCCTTCCAAAAGATGCTTTGGCTGCTCTCTTGAATGCTCACTAAGCATTTGTAGCTGACAAGGAAAAGAAGGAAAACTGTGAACTGGAAAGTTATCTTACAATGAAAATTACGAGCACATCTTGCATCTGTCCAGTCCTAGTGTGTCTCTGTTTTGTGCAGAGGTGTTATGGAACTGCTCACCACAGCTCCGGCAAGGTGACCAGAAACCAAACTAAACACACGGAAGGTGAAACCGAAGTCCACCATCGTCCCAAAAGGGGATGGGTATGGAATCAGTTCTTTGTTTTAGAAGAACACATGGGACCAGATCCCCAATATGTTGGAAAAGTAAGTATTTGTTCAATGTTTTATTTTTTCCTCTCCTGGGAAATCGTGGGTGAGGTGAAGCGGAGTTAGAGTAGGATTTGAAGAGACACGAAACATGAAGTAAATTATGTTATAGAAACTATTATTAAAACTTGTACTAGAGAGCTCAAAATAAGAATTGTAAAAAGAGGAACATTATCACTTATCACACCTCTCTGAACATTTGTCCATAAGTACCCAACTGAATGTTCTTTACCAGCATATGTTTTTTTCTGTTTTGTCATGTAAATCAGGAAGACTTAATTGAACACACAATTAAATAAGTAATTTCATTTTTCTTATCTTGAAGGTATATTGTAATCCACAATGTCATTTGTTGGTACATTTATATTTGCTGATATTTTTACTCTATTGCTAGTGTACATGAGACTAAAAAGAAGACACACCTTCATAATATCTATTTCTGTTAATTATTACAGAGATCTATTCTTATTTATCAACCCTTAAAATCACATATTTTTCCATTTCCCAAAATTAATTTCCATAAAATGTTGGTATATTGAAATAGATTAAATATGTTCTAGCTATACAGACTTTATTAAATTCTTAAAAGAAATTGACAAAAATGCCTAGTAATTTCAGATTAAGTTCCCTTTTCTTCAAAAATGCAGACAAGAAAATTTAATGGCTTATCGAAATGTTTAGGAAATTGTATGCTCAGTAACCTGGGAGAGATTAAGCATGTGTCATCCAGGCTCCAGGTAAAGAACAGAGTGGGAAGTGGAGAGGCTGTCTTCTGATTAATTACTGATCTTTGGAAGCAGCCACACTTAGATTTGTTCAGTACCTATGGGAGAGACAGCAAGCACAGCAGTGGAATCTCTGTGACTACAGGCTCAGTGGCTCACATCTCCCTGATTGACTATTTATTCTCACTTTAGCACTGTTAGTACTAAAAAAAAAAAAAAAAAAAAAATAGTACTCCATCTAAATCGTGGTGCTTCCCTAATGTGTAGGCAGTGCAGGATCACAAGCCATCTGTTCCACCTCTTGTCCAACAGGGACTGGGTTACAGCTGTATTTTCTATCCAAGGGAGGAACCATGGAATCAGAATATGAAACAAAAAAAAAGATCTGAAACAATTCTATCATCTTCTCACACACATATTAAAATAAGGCCAAAGATTCATCTTCATTGTATGTTTTCCCCTTACCAAGTATTCCATGAAGTAATGCACTTCAACAGCAAAAATGCACTATCAACAAAATATATTGGATTACCAGAAAATTATTTTTGTTACAAATTTCAAAATCCTTTTTTATAATTCTTTCAATCTTTGAAAAATAGCCCACAAAAAAGAACAGAAGAAAAATATGGTCACTTTTAGAGTAAATCAAGAGAAAATAATATTTTATTATTATTTTCTTGTCATTTTGGTTTCACTTAAAAGCAGAAACAAAATTTTCTAGAAAGGAGGAGGGAAAGGTCAGACAACTTGCTTTTTTTGGCTCACCTAGTTTTAGTAAAAGATGAAGCCTCAGTAGGAAGATCAAGTCTAAGCACTCCTTCTGGAATTGCATGAACATATGGCACCAGTGAACAGATCAGGAGGTGTTGGAGGTTTGTGATCTATGTAGGTTTGTGGAGGTTCTGTGGAATTGTTATCCATTTTATTGTCTGTAGTGTTGATGAACAAAGGGACAGATATAAAGGGTCACACCTAAGAATGTGGTCCTCTTATTCCCCTATCTGTCCTAGTGCCCCCTCACTCAGAGTCTTTCTACTTTTTGCTAATTTGCCTTTATGAGCAATGCTAACTTAATCATACAGATTTTTTTTCCTCACTCCCACACACCACCACCAACATACATACCTAACTATAAAAATTAAAAAGTAAAAATTGCAAAGCTCATCAATTACTATGTGCTTAAAATAATGTCCCTCCGTGCCATTATTTTAATTTGCTTAGAAAATGAATTTATATCTTATACTTATTAACGCATTCATAATGAGCCATTTCTATATTTTCATAGCACTCCTGAATAAGAAAAATAGAATTATTACAATTACCATGAACATGAAATGGGATACCTCCAAAAGCTGAAAATTATCTCCTTTACTCCTCTCTGCATAGAAAGGATAGCAGGGATTTTGTCAACAGAAATAAAATAATAATAATACAATGCAGTTCTAATAATAAAAGAATCTGTTTTATAGATGCATAAGGTTTGTTTGTTTCAAGTCATCCCCAAGCATGTAATCGTAATTTTTGATATCTTACATTTTTATATTTTACATTATAAAATATTTACTAGACTTTTAATAAGAGCTCAAGCCTAAGTATTTTGATACATACCAGCTTGTTCTATATTTCTGATAATTTTTAAACTCTCAATGATTGGATTTTTTTATGAGAGAATTCATTTTGTTGACATTGGTCAATATATACTATTCACTGCTAAGTTTTGTATATGTGGCTAAGGCCATGATCATAGAGCCCTTTCTAATAATAAATGACAAAGCTTACACACACATACATATACACACACGCACATACACACATACATAAATATAATCTATCTATAAATATATTATATAATAATATATACTTTTTTTCAGAATGTAATTATCATGAGGGATAAAGTATGCAAACCAGCATGAGCATGTATCTCACAGATATGATCACTTGTTAAATATCTTTTAAAATAACTGAAGTTATTAGGGTAAGGAAACAATAAGAGAACATTTGTTAGACAGTAATTCATTTCCTCCTGGAGCAAGTTAGACACGCATCATATAATGATGTTTCCCTCAATAAGGGATCATATATGTCGGACTATAGGACCAAATTTTTATGTTTAGATATGTTTAGATACACAGATACCATTGTGCTACAATTGTCTAGAGTTTTCAGTACAGTGACATGCTCTACAGATTTGTAGTTGAGGTGCAATCAGCTACATCATGTATCCTGTGTTTGAGTATTGGGCCACACCATCTAGGTTTGTGTAAGTACATCCTGTGATGTTCACACATCAAAATATCCTAATGATGCATTTCTCAGAACATATTTCTATTGTTAAGAGATATATGGCTGCATATGGTAATTAGTCATTATAATTTTAAAACAATTTGTTTCCTCTTTTCCAATCATCATGTAAAATTAACATAGCCTAGTGAGTGTATATTTCATTTTTCAAAAGTTGAACAGTGCTGAATGAATTCCATTATAAGTAAGAATATAATTTTATTTAAGATGTTAAACACATCCTACAATTTATGTTATTATTACGATCATTGGAGTAGACTCATTGTCTTCATGAGATAATGATGATTAGTGAGTAAAGACATGGGTTTGAATTATAGTTTCTCTATTTACTCTCTCTGTTACAACTGACAAGTCTCTTTAATTTCCTGTGTCTTTGTTTCCTTACATTAAAAACTAAAAAATGCTGTTGACATTTTTAATACTAATTGAAGTATATTACAAAGTTTTGCTTATGGTTTAGATCAGAGATCAGTTAAACTACACCCTGTGTGTCAAAGCTAACTCATTACCTGTTTTTCTATTGCCTGCAAATAAAGTTTTTCCTTTTTAAATTGTGGAAAAATGAAAGAAAATAATATTTCGTGACACCTGGAAACTATATTAAATTTGTATTTCAGTGCCATAAATAATGCTTTATTAGAACAGAGCTGCATTCACTTATGGATGTATTGTCTACGGCTGATTTCATGTCACCATGGCAGAACTGAGTAGTTTCAACAGGGAGAGTGAGGCCCATAAAGTCAAAAATATTCAGTATTAGTCATTTATAGGAGATGTTTCTGAGCCCCTTGGTAAGATGTCTACCTCACCAAATATACAGTGAATGTCTTGAAAGCAGGTTCTGAGACTATGTCATCTTTATACATGCAGTACCTATAACAATGTCTAGTGTAATAATCAATGTGGTAATTCACTAAAAAGTGTGCCACAAACTATCAGCTTTGGTGGCCATGTCAATGGTTGTGATAATTATTTGAAATGACTGAAATAAAAATCTCTCTCATCAGTCAGAGCTTTTATTGATGGTGAGAGAGTTTTGGGAGGTCTTTGATGTACCACTTTCACTGACGTATACTTACCCTCCCCCATAGTTAATTTAATGAGTGTTTATTTTTATTGTTATTTTGTTGTTGCTCTATGCAATAATGTAAAGAATGTGCCTGTACAAAAGCATGTAGCATACATTTACATGTATCTGTAGGAGAGATTTCTGGAAGTGGGATTCTGATTCAAATATGAATAAATCTAATTTTGGTAGATATCAGTAGATCCCCCTTCATAGGTGTTGTAGTTTGTCCCTCTATCACTGATGTATATGACTGACCTTTTCTCTACCGAGATGCCAACAGATGGGGTTGTAAAAGTTGGAATTTTCCAAATATGATATGTGAAAAAATGATATTTCTGTCTACTTTAAATTTGCATTTCTCTTATTTTTTGCAACTAACTTTTTTGTTTTTATTTAATTTTTATTTTATTTTATTTCAGAAGATTATGGGGGTACAAACATTTTAGTTACATAAATTACTTTTGTACTGTTTGTGTCAAAATTATAAATGTTCCCATCCTCTAGAGAGAGTGCGTTGTAACCATCTCTTACCGTGAGGGATATTGATCTTTTTCTGTTTGGGGAAGATATGAGTATTTCTTTATTATTAACTATCTTTTCATGGGTCTTCTTCATTTTACATTCTTTTTTTAGTCTCTTTAACTTATAAATGCTAGTTCTTCATATAATATGTACACTTGTTCTTTTTCAGTTATATAAGTTATTCATAATTTTTCATAATTGTCATTTATCTTTTTCAACTTTGTTCATGACATTTTGCTTCATAGTAATTTATAATTTCAATATAGTAATTTTTAGTATTTTATCTTTTTAAAAATTTGTCAAATATTGACAAATTACAGTTGTGTTATTTATGAGGTACAAAGTGGTATTATGGTTTTTGAGTACAATATGGAAACATTAAATTAAGTTAATTAAAATACTCATCACCTCAAGTATTGAACTAATTTTGTAATGAGAACATTACAAATGTACTCTTTTAGTGATATTGAAGTGTACAGAACTGAATCATTAGGTATATGCAACATGTTGTGTAATTAATTTTTATAAAAATCAAACTTATTCCTTCTGTCTGACTGAGGTTTTTCATCATTTAATTATTAATTCCTCCCACCCCACTCCTCCCTGGTTTCTGTAACTAACATTCCACTCTCAGGTTCTATTAGTTCAATTGTTTTAGATTTCGCATAGAAGTGAGAATATGGAGTAGTTGTCTTTAGGTTATTGTCTTTGGCTTATTTCATGTAGCATAAAGTTCTCCACTTCCATCCATGTTGTTGCAAATGACAGAATTTCTCCTTTTATGACTAAACAGTATGTCATTGTGTGTATATGCCCTATTTTCTTTATCCATTCATCCCTTGATGGATACTTAGGTTGACTTCATAATTGACTATTGTGAATAGTGCTGCAATAAAAATGGGTATGTGGATGTCTCTTCAACACACTGAAATCTTTTGGATAAATAGCTGGAAGTGGGATTGCTGGACCATATAGTAATTCTGTTTTTAGTTTTTTTTTTTTTTTTGAAGAACCTCCATACTGTTTTCCATATATTTGAACTAATTTATATTCCTAGCAAGCATGTTCAAAGATTCCCTTTTCTCCACATACTTACCAACACTTGCTGTCTTTCATCTTTTGATAAAAGTTATTTTAGCAGGTATGAAGTGACATCTCATTGTGGTTTTAATTTGAATCTTCCTACCTAATGATTAGTGATTTGAATATTTTTCATGTATTTTTTTATCCATTTGTATGACTTCTTTTGAGAAATATCTGTTCAGGTCCATTGCCTCTTTCTTTCTTTCTTTCTTTCTTTCTTTCTTTCTTTCTTTCTTTCTTTCTTTCTTTCTTTCTTTCTTTCATGTGTGTGGATTACATCGTATTTCATTGTTTCTTTTTTATTTTAGTTGTCATTTTATGTTATTTTTTTTTTCAAAAATTTAGGGGATGGAAGTATTTTTTGTTACATCAATAAATTGTATTGTGTTGAAGTCAGGGCTTTCAGTGTACCTGTCACTAGAATAGTGTACTTTGTACTCTGTAGTTAGATTTTTACCCCTTACCTTCCCCCCTTCTTAGTTTCCAATGTCAATTACTCCTCTTCATGACCATACATATTCTTTGTTTAGCTCCTACATATGAGCAAGAACATGTGATATCTGTGTTTCTATTTCTAAGATACTTCACTTAGGATAATGGTCTCTAGTTCCATCCAAGTTGCTAAAAAAGACTATTTCATTAGGTTGTTAAATTGTGATCTTTCTATTTTTTGATGTAAGCATTTAA